>JAAZTK010002125.1:0-11950 GCA_036507255.1 Megalothorax incertus
CAATCAATCAAGCAGAGAGTGAAACTACGAAGCTAGATATTATGCAGTTAATTGTGGAGGATTAGAAGCTCTCAAGTTACTCCTGAGGACTCTTTTGACCATCATTTACCTCTCGTACTCATCGTGTAAAGGGGTAATCTCGACTTGAGAGAGATTGCCGTTTTTTTACATCTTTTTTTTTGCAAAACCACTTTCGCTCTCGCTTTTAAAGAGTTTTATTATTGGGGGGATCTTTAATGCACTTAACTTTAAGCGACCAACAGAGTTTATGACCTTTGACGATGGTGGATGATGGTTGAGGAGGAGGAGGAGGCTGAGACGAGAAGAAAGTTAAGTCCAAGGTGTCACGTAAACTCTTCTGGCTAATGAAGGTTTTGAGGCTTTTTAAAAGGTTTAAAAGTTCAAATTCAATTAAATTGAGGATTTTTTAGGACTTTACTTCACGCGTTTCAAGCATTTTTGGGAATTTTAAATTCATTGAAAAATGCATGAATTTTAAGTTTTCAAAAATATTCAGCCAATATACTTAATTTATGAATTTTTTAAATTCTCTGGAGTGTTAAATCTGTATCTATTTTCAAAAAGTTATTTGAACGATATGGGGAAAAACGACCGGCTTTAAATTATGAATTATTTAATATGACCATATATAAAAATATTGTAATTAATTACATTTAATGATCTTCTCGTTAATTATCCTTCAAATTAAAATTGGGCTAGGTAATATTTTTTAAATGAAAATCATAAGGTATCCAATTTCGGAAATAATAAAAAAAAATCCTATTATAATGGCTATTAGATCAATTATATTATAATTGCAATTGAATAGAAAATAAAATATTTATTTGGATCATTAATTAAATTGAGGAGAATCCAATTAAATTAAAACCGAATAGATTTTGAAGTATTTTGTTTACTAAATTATTTTTTCATATAATTAATTTCGAAGTAATACTCTACTAATCATTAATTGAAATTTAGTTTATATATCGTACAATATCTAGCCGTCTAAGGCTCAAAATGGGCGCTATAATTAAGAAAGGTTTGAAGTATTTTGTTTATTATTCAAAATTCCAATGTTAGATATACAGATATTAGGTATTTTAAAAGAAAGGACAGAAATATTAGAAAAGAATTCAGGATCAGTCATATTATTTGATGATATACGATAAATAGATATGGAATCTCTCCTAAAATATTTCATTTTATTTTTAACCTATTCAACGCTAGCCAAATGTAATACCCAAATATTTTTTTCTGAATTGGAGAGTTTTTCAAAAAATTTCCAAAATTGTTCGATTAATATATATTCAGAAATCCCGTTAAATTTTTGGGATATTCCAAGCCCATATTCTTATTTTAAAAATAAATTAAACACTTTTAATTATTTCCCCAATCATATACCTAACTCAAAATTATGGCGTGGATTTTGTGATGCTATTTGGCATTTTGGTGAAATACGAGTATATTACTTTAAATTTTATAATATGGAATATTATAATCATTTTGCAAAAACGGAACTTTATATATTTAATCCTACACCAAATTTTAGTTTTTGGAACCATATCGGGCCAAAATATAAATTTTTAGTTGTATATTCAAGTGAAAAATCTGATGGGGACATAATTGAATTTAAAATCAACGATTGGTTCATTTTAATAACTAAGAATGGATATGTACTTAATATAGTTCCAATAAATTGTCATATATTCCATTGTAGAAGGGATATAAATGTTTATAAGGATAACTCGAGCAAGTCAATTAAGTAATTTGAATGACGCATATTTAGGGGGTAATGTAAAATCTTTGAAATGGATCTTGATGAATTACCTCAAACAAAAAGGCCAAATTTTGAACCTATATACGGAATTTTCAGATAAAAATATATTAAAAATTTTTCACATTTCCGAAATTATTGCGCAAAAACTCAATGAGACTCCATAATCCTAATACGATTGAAAGTTTATTGGGGTATGGAATTAGATCAATTGATACAGATCAACTTAAACATGAAGATTACAAAAATCAAATTTTTATAGAATATGCTCCTTTGGGGTTCATTGGGAAGAATTATATAACGTGTTCCGCCATCTCTCGGAATATTTTGAACCCCGGATCACTCCTTGATCCTTTCGACCCCGGAACCCTTTACTTTACAATAGGAGCAGCATTTAGTCTGATTTTCCTATTTGGTTTTGGAACGAAAAAAATTCCCGGCAGATGGGGTTGGATTTCATTGGGGGTTTGGGCTCCACTGTTAGGCCAAGATACCAATATTTATTCAATAGTGAAAAAGAGGGCGCTAAAAACCTTATTTCTGATTTGGGGTTTTGTCGCAGGAATTATCATCTCGAATGGATATAATTCTATTGTTACAACTAACCTACTAGCGCCACTCGGGAGCGACTTCTACCGGAATCTATCCGAACTAAATCAGCATAATTATACGGGGCTTGAATTTGATTTGGACAGCATTAACCCTTATCATATTTTGTTTAACAAAAAATCCTATTTTTACGATTATTTGAATGAATTAAATGCGGGTTTATTATATTATAATGGGGCAGTAAAAATGTTAAATGCCACCTTTAAAAATTATACCGATTGTACTGAATATTGTCATGATCAAATCTATTCAAGTTCAAAATATCTTATATATTATCTGGAAGGTGAATGCAAGACTGACTTGAGTGATTCAGAACGATTGTGGTTTTGTATTGCTGGTGAATATAAATTTAAACAATTTGAATTATTTAATAGTGGAAAGATTCTAATTGAGGTCCACATGAGAGCATTCTATTCATATCAAATGAATGCTGATAAATCAAAATTTTTGCAAGAATTTCCAAAATGTGAGGATTCTTTTTTAATGGGAGATTCGCAGAGAATAGTAAATTTAAAGGAATTTTTCCAAATTAATTTTAAAAAAATGGAGGTGTCAATTGGGTCAGTCCCATTCGTTGGAAAATATCAGGGGATTAGGGTTAAAGATTTGCCAACTTACTATATTAATCCCTATTGGATAAATTATTTGAGAGTGGAATCCCAAATTTAATTGAAGGGATGAAAAAATTGGAAAAATATAAATCTGATAATTATTCAACTCAGTTTAATTTAAAAACTTCATCTTCCCATAATGGACCCCAACCACAAAAATTATTCTCAAATATTTTATCCCTATTTATTGTTTTCCTCCTCGGAATTTTAATTTGTTTAATTATATATAGCGGGGAAATTTTAATATTTAACTGGGAGTTAATCAAAGAAAAAATCGTTTTGATTTTTGAGATTTTTAAGAATGCGATAAATCAAATTTTATGAATGTAGTAAATAAATCATATAAATTGTGCTATGCGAATGATGTACAGATTTCTTATTAATAAATAATTTAACTAATCCTAAAATTTTAGTTATAAATTGAATGTTAAAAGTCAATTAAAAAATCGAAATAAATATTGTATTGTACCTACAATAATGCATAGTATCATATATGTAAATATAATATTTGTATTATGAGTATTACAATAGTATTATATGCTTATTCAATCATATAAGTATAAGTATCAGTAGTATAAGTATCAGTATAAGTATGTATGTATATAAGAATCATATAAGTAGATTATTTCAAGATACCTATAATAATGTGAACATATAAGGAGATAAGCAAATTATGATAAATTGACAGGCTATAAAAGGGACAAAATCCATCTCAGAATCAGTCAGCCTGTATTCTGACTCTTGCTATAAAGCTATTATATATTTTTAGAATTCTTATTATTTCAATAATAACAAATAATAATCACAACCGAAATACGACCGGTAATTGAGTTGAAACTCATAATAAATTCTTCTGGCGAGTGGTTATCAATTCACCATATATTTAATCATATTTTACTCAAATTTTTGCCTTTCCCACAGCCAGATCAACGACAGACATAATGGATCGTATTTGGTAATCTATTCAATTCTGTAAAATAGATAAATTAAATACAATAAAATGTACAATACAAATATTAACTGAATTGAGGGATATTTGATTTAAAAAATACAGGATATGACTTTGAGCTGGGGTTAGGGAAAGCATAGGGTTTTCAAGGGTTATTAATTTATTATTTTAGAATAGTGGAGAAATTAGATATATCATCAGTTTGCGGATGAGACCCATCTTGCGGAAAAACTAAAAAATCAAATCAATAAAATGGATTTACAGTGTACTCTCGCTATAAGGTCACCCCAAGGGTTAGAAAAATCAGCCGTTATAACGAGAGTGCACTGTATAAAATATGACAATTTTGTAATATTAAATTTTAAGATTAAATATAACATTTAATAGATCTTTAATTAAAATTAACAAAAAATATTAAATGCCAAAGGTTCATTGGCATTGCATTTTTATTTGAAAATGTGCCAAAAAAGTTTATATTTTCCGGGTAGATATTGAATTTCTTAAAATGTGCTTCATTTCCGCATTCTTTTAATCTTTTTCTTACATATATGATATAAATAATTGTAATTTCAACTTTTAGTATATAATTGACTGTAAAATTCATTACATAAAAATCCCGAAATGAAATTATTATTATTATCTATCTTTTTGATGGCCATCCTTGGCCTAGACTCGTCTGCAGCTTCAAACAGAAGAAATTATTATAATCAAGAGCTAGGAGTTGCAAGTGATTTTGTAAAATCTTAAAAATAATTGTTAATTAAGCCATTATAATGTTATATTTTTTTAAAAAGTGCGCTCAAGATGGCTGCCCCGTAAATAAATTATTAAATTAATTTATAAATAATTTATATTATTTTATTTTAAGTATACCCCTTGCTGTAATGGGTTCTGCAATAGAGAGAAGGAGGTAGTTTGCGGGCAAATGATTTGTGGCGTTTGCGAAAGAAATTATTAATTGATACATATTTGCAATTTTAATATTCATTTTTTGAATATATTAACGATAATAAAAATTAAACAAAAAACTTGCATATTTTAAAATTTTAAAAATATTCATAATAGTACCAGATGTAGGGTACTACTATAATTATGTGAGAGTAATTCAATCAATATGTAAAAAAAATATATTATTTAAGTTTTAAAATTGACAAGTGTACATTTTATTAAGTTTATACATATCCCAATAGGATAATTCCGTGCTTCGCCCTAGTGGTTCCCCATTCTAAGAATTTTAAAATTTTTAATTTTTTATTACATTTTTGGGTTCGCGATAGGGGGCGTGGGAGCGAACCCTATACAATCGCTCTGTCCGTGCGGCCGCCCGGCCGTCCGTGTTATAACTGTCGTAAATCTTAACGGATTTTAACCAAATTTGGTAGGTAGGTGTATTGGGTCAAGATACAGGCCAAGTTCGTTGGGGGGAGGTCAGGGGTCAAAGGGGGCGGAGTTATGGTGAAAAAAGTGGGAGGAGCCGTAATGCTGTAACTTCCGTATTTCTCAACGGATTTGGACCAAAATTTGGTATGTAGGTGCATTGGGTGAAGGTAGAGGTCAAGTTCGAAAATGATAGGTCAGGGGGCGGAGTTATACCCCAGGGGGTGTGTCAAAATTTCAAAATGGTTCAAATGAGCTGAAACTCGGTTCCAGGGGGTAATTTGACCTCCTGATTACGAATTTGACCTCCAAAATTTTTTTTAATTTTTCAAAATTTTTTTCGAAATTTTGAAAAAAATTTTGAAGTTTTTTTTTTCCTGAGGGTCGGGTGGATCTGAAAGTGTCACTTTCAGAGGGTAGTTTGACCCTCTGATTTCGAATTTGACCTTTGTTTTTAGCTCCGCCCACCGGTGACCCCAGGGGGGAGTGTCAAATTTTTAAAATTGTCCAAATGAGCTGAAACTCGGTCCCAGGGGGTAGTTTGACCTCCTGAATTCGAATTTGACCTCTAAAAAATTTTTTAAATTTTTTCCAAGGTCTGGTCTTGGCCTCATAAATTCGAATTTTACATAAAAAAATTGCAAAAAAGGTATCCAAATCAGGGATCGAACCCACGACCTCTCGCTTGAAAGCGAGAACTTAACCAGCCATAAGCTCTGGCTAATGTAGTATTTCAAATAGTTCTACATGAGGTACGCAGGACATTTGCGTATTAAATTGGTAATAATGCTCGGCCCCAGGGGGTAATTTGACCTCCTGAATTCAAATATTGCATCGGAACACATCGCGAACCCTTCCAAGTGGACTTCGGCACTTCTTTATTTACTTACTCTTGAAATAATTGTGGGTAGTCCATTTGATGAGAAAACTTTTTCACAATAATGCATAATACTTTTGGTATCATATTCCGCCCCATATGTAGTATATTTCAAAGGTTCCAATTTTATAAAATTTCTTTCTTCCCCTTTTAATTAATAAAATAAATAAATCGTGTATAATTTTATTTTGAATTTTTTTAAATAAGTGGAATATTTTTCCCAGTTTAAAAATCCCATGTCATGTCATCTAATGTAAAATTTTAAAGACTTTATGAAATAAAAATTTCATAAGACAAAATACTGCCCTTAAATCCAGGGCATATTAAATATACCCAGGATTTTGGGCAGAGGTGTACTTACAAAATTCTCTGGCTAAATGCTGAACCTGTATATAAATAAGTTCGCTCCAAAGTACCCCGAATCTTAAATTGGTCTTTAGCATTGAGCCAGCATTTAGCCAGAGAATTTTGTGGGAAGTCAAAAAAATATAATTTACACGGGCGATATGGATAAACAAACTCTGCAATTGCATAAATCGTTTTTTTTAATTGAGAGAACTGGCAAAATGCGAATTAATATTGGACCCAAGTACACAGAATACTATTGGACAATAAATGGGCATGCATTCAATACCGGCTTTAATATTCTCCCAGTTCACAATGACATGCTCATCCCTGTCAGCCCTTGTATGCTCATGGTAGAATCCAACAGCATGGAGAAATTCATGGATGATAAAGGGATGATGATTGAGACAAAATTTGGTCAAACTAAGAGACTGAATGTGAAATTATTAATTTTGTAAATTTTAGTTTAAAAAAATAAACCTGGTTCCCCTTTCTTTGTCGTCCAATATCAGAATAGCAGCCATCATCGTTGAATACATGAATCCAATCTAATCCTTTGAGCACGACTGGATCCTTGTATAAATAAAAGCGTATGCAAGTGAACCCTTGAATAGCATACATTCCTTCAATTATTTGATTCACTGCACAAGCATCTTTTTAATTTTTTAAAATATCAAATTCAATATATCAGATTATACTTATAAAAAATAAATAAATAAAATTTCATATCCCACCATATTCTGGATCGATATAAACGGGAATTGCATAGTGGCCACCCTCTGTTTTGTACCACTTATACCATTCCCCAATAATGGCATTTTTATTTCCTGGGGCTGTTTTTTCAGGTTTCTCCGAACATGGATCAATTTGGGCCCAGGAGGATTTGTTTTGACGTGTAAAAGATTCATGGGAAATTAATTCTCCTTGATCCAAAATAGATTCAGGTAAATATTCTTCAGAATTGAAAATGGCACTAATTGTTAAGAATAAATGACAAAATAAGGACATTTTAGGAAGCATTTCAAGGGGATTATTTCAAAGACCGAAATATAGAACAAAATGAAATTCGATGTTGGAAAGTTTTAGGTTTAAATATCTGGAAATGCTAATAAAATAGGTTTTAAAATATAATTAAATGCGAGACCTAATTTTCTTTCATAAGATTTTATTGCAAATATGGGCATGTGTTTTTTTAATAATCCTCGTAAAAAAATATTATTATTTTTTGTAACATTGTATAATTATATCCGTATCTGGTCTATTTTTAAATAATTACCAACTAAATATGTTAAATGGAATAAAAGGAGCATAAAAATCTTTAAATTCTTATCTTGCAATTCATCGATGACACCTTGAATTAATTTAATTGAATAATATTAACTTAAATTATTTGTCTGGATGATATTTAAACAGATATAGAAATTATATTAATTAATATTATGCATAAATTGTCATATTTTTAAATAAAGAATTGAATATATTTAATCCAAATTCCTATCGCCGGTCACTAAAATTTAATTAAAATTCTAATTTAATTACTAATTAGTAATTAAATTTCATTGCATTTGGAAGCTAAAATGAAAAGACAAAATTAAATGTTAAATTTTTTCGGGTGGATGTTGAATTTCTGAAAATCAATTAAATTTCTGGCGGAGGATTATCATATTCACAATATATTTTATAGTAATTTACTCGAATTTTTGCCTTTCCCAAAGCCAAATCTAGGACGGACATAATGGATCGTATTTGGTGGATTCTATTCTGTAAAATAGAAAAATTAAATAAAATGTACAAATAATAACTGAATTGAGGCTTTTTGATCAAAAAATTTCAAGATGTCCTTAATCTGAGTGAGGGAAAGCATAGGGTTTTTAGAATAGTGGAGGAAATAATGCGCAGACCCTCTTGCGGGTCTGCGGAGAGCGCCACCTTGCGGAAACATTGGTATTTATATCATTAATTGATTGGGTTGACTCCAATTAATTTACATTTTAAGAATAATTTTAAAGTATTTCCTTTGCTAAATTATTTTGCAATATACTTAATTTGAAAGCAATATTCAATACCAATATAGATAAATTAAAAGGCTTTAAATATTTATTTGTGTCTCCAATTACTTAAAATTTAATTTATATATTGTACATAAGAATCGTCACCCTAACCTCTCAAAAGAGGCTTTTTAAATAAATTAAGAAAAGGTTGGATTTGAAGTGTTTATCATATAAAATTCCAATATCTTAGTAGATATAATACCTACAGATATTTAAAAGGACGCGTCCTTTTAAATTAAGGTCAATACGTACAGATATAGAAAAATATTCAGACATATTATTTGATGATATAATTTTTTTTTTTTGATTTATTCGCTATTCCGCGTTACAACAATTAAAGAGTGCATAGCACTTTACAATAATACGATACAAAAAACATTTATTTTATAAATATAAATTTATAGATATAAATTTAAAAAATTGAAGCAAAAAGTTCATATTTTTAATTATTTTAAATTCTGTATTTAGATATGAAGTCTCTCCTATATTTCATTATATTTTTAACCTTTTCAAGCCTAGCAAAATGTCATACCCAAATATATTTTTCCGAGTTGGAAGATTTTTCAAAAAATTTCCAAAACTGTTCAATTGAAATATATTCAAATATTCCATTTAATTTCTGGGAAATTTCAGAGCCATATTTTTATTTTGAAAATAAAATAAATTATCCCAAATTTTTTCTAAATTATTTGCCTCATTCAAGGAAATGGCGAGGATTTTGTGATGCTATTTGGGATTTTGATAAATTATCTGGACAATTTATTCCAACTAATATTCACAAGGAAAATATTAATCAGTTTGCTAAAAAGGAAATATATATTTTCGACACTTGGCAAACAAAAAGTATAAAATATTTAGTATCAAAATATATATTCTTAGTTGCAATTTCAATTGAAAAATCAAGAAAAGTGACATGTCCCTCCTACTTAATTTGTGAAGAAATTTATTGGTATTTTAAAATTGGAATTACTCGTTGGTACATTTTGATAACTAAAATATTATTATCCCAAAGAATTCCTGTTCAAGTTTTTCTTCAAATTCCATTAAATTGTCCAAAGTCTCAATGTAGAGGAGATATAAACCTTTATAAGGATAATTCTAAAAAATCAATTGACTTGAATTCATTCTATTTTTCTTTCAATGGAAAAAAGATAGTCTTTAAACAACACCTCAAACTAAAAGGCCCAAAAATTCTCAATTTTTATTCGGAATTTTCAGATACAAGTATTTCAGTATTTAATCATTCTTACGAAATTGTCGCGAAAAAAATCAACGAGACTTCATTTAATCCTAATACCTCTGAAAGTTCTTTATACAATGAATCAATCAGTTCATCTAATATTATTTTAGTCAAAGATTACGAAAGCCTCAGCTTTATAGAATACGCTCCTATGGGGTATACAGAGGGGAAGAATTATATAACATGTTCAGCCATCTCGCGGAATAATTTGAACCCCCAATCTCTCCTCGATCCTTTCGACACCGGAACTCTCTACTTTACATTGGGAACAGCATTTAGTTTGATTTTCCTATTTGGTTTTGGAACGAAAAAAATTCCCGGCAAATGGAGTTGGATTTCATTGGGGGTTTGGGCGCCACTGTTAGGCCAAGACGCCGATATTTCTTCAATTTTGGCAAAGAGGGCGCTGAAAGTTGTATTTCTGATTTGGGGTTTCGTCGCAGGAATTATCATCTCTAATGGATATAATTCCATTGTTACTACTAACCTACTAGCGCCACTTGGGAGCGACTTCTACCGGAATTTAACTGAATTAAATCAGCATAACTATACGGTCCTTGAACAGCATCAAAGATTCATATTTTGAGGATTTTTTTGTTAAATTTTTCGACTTGTTCGATTTTTTTGTTTCACGTTCCCGATTTGAAAAGTATTCAGATTGTTCTGGATTTTGCCGAGATTGGATCAATCCAAATTTCACTATTTTTCACTTGGCTTATGGATGCGATTTGATGGATGATGTGTGGTATTGCTTCAGGGCAATTTACGAGTTTAAATTTCAAAAATTATTTAAAATTGAAAGGGATCTACTGGAAGTTTATGCGAGAGCATTATATTTTTATCAAAAAATGAATAAAAAATTTGTATATTTGCACGAATTTTCAAAATGCGAGGATTCATTTTTAATGGGAGATTCGCAAAGAATTGCAAATCTACAAGAATTTTTCGAAAAGATGATGAAATTTGAGGTGAGAATTGGCCCACTTCCCCATTCAGGAAGATACGTAGGAGTTAAGCTATTAGATTTGCCGCCATATTACATAAAATCCCTATTTGATAAATTATTTGAGAGCGGAATCCCAAATTTAATCCAGGGGATAAAGGACAAGGAAAAATATAAATCTGATAATTATTCAAGAATTTTTAATATAAAAACTGCATCTTACAATAATGGACCCCAACCACAAAAATTATTCTCAAATATTCTTTCCCTATTTATAGCTTTCCTCTTCGGAATTTTAATTTGTTTGATTATATTTAATTCTGAAATTGTAATATTTAATTGGGAGATTATCAAAAGAAAATTTATTTTGATATTTGAGAGTTTTAAGCATAAGTTAAATCAATCTTTTATAATTGTAAATAATGCATTTAAAATTATCTTTAATTTTATTCAATTAAGGTACATATTGCTAATTTCAAAAAAATAAAACATAATTTTTAATTTCTAATTCATAATTTTAAGTTTTAAATCAGGACAATTTTATTAAAATACCTATTAAAGGCCCTACTTGGGAAATTTTTACAAAACAATTGACTTTTATTGTTATATTATTGTATCTTAAAATATCAACCAAACCTAATAATGTTTAGGATTTTGCGATGAATTTAAAATAATAAAAATAAAATTCATAATTGCATTCCAAATAATATAAAGAAATTATAATTATTACTAAAATAAAAATGTCTAAAATATATTTAAAAATATCCTTAATATTATCAAAAATCAAGTTCTCCTTCCTCAATCGAATCACGTTCAATTTCATTGGAATTTTGTTGTAGGAAAATGGAATTTTATACACAAATGTCGCAATTAATAGAAAAATAGGGAATTTGATAAAGATAAATGAAAAAATTAACAAATAGATTAGAGGGGTTTTTAGGCGATGATTTATCAAATTAATTGAACTGACATGTTTCATATTATCTTTACTTGGAGAGCTCTTGAATTTGAAAATGTTGCATTTCTCCCACAGAATTGACTATTTTCAAATTTTAATTATAAAGATAAACTTATGGAGTTATGATTCGGTAAAGGTGTACTTGTTGTACCCGACGGTGCTAACATATGTTAGCACCGTATTAAAATATATGGTGCTAACATCCATGTTAGC
>JAAZTK010002126.1:0-11949 GCA_036507255.1 Megalothorax incertus
ATGCATACAAAACTCACGAGTGTCCCAAGAGGATGCAATGTGGATTAGGAGTTTATCCAGTCCTGCCTGATGCATTACCCAAAGGATCTATTGAAAAAAAATACATTATTTCTTTCAAAAAAAAAGTTCTCTAATGAAATTCTCGTACAAAAAACCCAATTCCCAATATGATAATGATTCAATACTCTTAACGTAAAATCACTCCTCATTTAAAACTTTGTGAAATTCCATTACAACCTAAGCGAATGGCTTCCACACCTGGGAATATTCTGAATTTCGGAGGAGAAAGAGTTAAAAGAATTTGGGATTATTCGAGAATCCATATTTTTTGGGATTTCCCCCAAAAAAGTTCTAATCCAAAGTTCTCTAATCTAATACATTGTAGTACTTAAATGTAGGACCATTAGTTGAAAGCACAATTCCAAACCTGATCGTGAACCGAAGCATCTTGATCACCCCTCTGCTCAGCCTTAGGATCTGCTGGGATCTTAAGCACATTTCGAACTAGCACGAGCATCCTTTCTATCGATAATTTCTGTTCCTCCAGGATATCCGCCCAATCCTAGGTATCATTAAATTTTAAAATATAATTGTAATATTTAAATTATCTAGGAATAAAAATTGACAAATCTCGAAGAAACTTACAAATAAATTACAAATAAACCGAGAAAAATTAAAACTCACCAGCTTAATGAGTCGAGAAAGACGCTCGACAATCTTCTCCCAAAGCTCACGACTCACAAAAGATTGCTTGTAAGATTGTAAATGTTCGTTAATCTGTACAAAAACCCCCCTAGCTCCCTTCTCTTTAGGTATTTGGTCGTTGTAGAGGAGCATTGGTGAGTTTGTAAGGGAGACAATAAGTCGAAGTACCAGGTCAAATACTTCTGTTTTTTCAGAGTGGAATCGAATGAGAGGAAGGAGATCCTTTTGTACAACTTGAGCTTGACCGAGCAGCACCCTTGCAGAATGGCCTTCATCATCCCTCCGGAGGTACAGAACCAGATCTTTAAGGGACTCTATACACTCTGGTCCTCTGTGGTACTTGTTCTCGTAGGAGGTTCCAATTGCATTGCAAGTTGCGAGGATTTCAGCAGTTTTTATCTCGTCCAACACCATTTCTTGAATTAATTATAAGCTGATTCCGACTCTGACTAATTATCCCTTCAGAGAAATCTGAAATGAATCAAAGAATTGTACGTTAAATAATTAATTTCTACAGCCTTTTTCAATTAGGATTAAGGGCTCTAGCAGGAGAACAATAGATTATGCCTAATATATATTAGCTTATGTAATAGTACGAGTATATGAGTATACTCGTATCTCCATTAGGTACCTTTGAGGTATTTTATTACATAATTAACGGGAGGTACAGGAGCCCGTAGAATTACATATAGATATTACTAGCTTATCTAGGTCAGATCCGTGTACTATTGTACAATCGGTAGGAAATCCAGAGGGAAATTTCCTTTGGTGAAAGTTGCATATTGCAACCCAGGATCAGACGAGGGACTTGGTTAAATACAGCTCATTCTCATTCCAAATCCCGAGAAATCCTCTAGAGATCCGAAATGAGAGTACTGGAGTTTTGGGTTTAGAGGACCGAGTCTTATACTTAGAATAGTTTGTGCTAAAGTTGGGCGTCTTGAATTTAAATTCAAGTTTCGGCCTGAGATCTGCTGATCTACTTTTTCTACTCATCCGATCCCAAATTCCTACAATTTAATCAAATACTCGGAGAGATAGGGCTTAAGGCGGATTAAAGTAGATTCAGGTAGAGCAGATATCTAAGAAGATCTTCCTCTTAATCAACTCACATTTAAATGAACGCGAGGGCCTAATTGGAATTGAGATTTGAGAAAGTGATGAGCACATCAAAGACTTAATCCGTAGATAGGGATTAGATACTAATTCTCAAGTAGCAAATTTGCAAAATTTGTCTCAATCTCCGTAAATCTTAAATAATTTCACTCACAAGTTCTTTGACATACTTTACAAGAGACCCAGTCTCAATTACATACTATTTTTAGGATAAATTCGAGATTTTGCTGAGATCAAGTCCTTAAAACTCCACGAATCCTCAAGATAACTTGTTCAGAATTTCTCCAGATTTTTTTTTTAAATCTCTTAAATTTAAAGCATTTGATAATTAAATATAATCTCCACTCATTTCACCTTCATTTTAGAGTTTAAAATACTTGAAAATCCTCAAATTACAAATTCCAACGCTAGGATAAACCTCCAATTTTTTATAATGTGATAAAAAAGATTTTAATTAAAAACTCCCGAGAGAACCCTTAAATCCCGGATCCGACCCCAACAGCGATAAGCTAGACTTTTACAACCCAATAATTATTAGAGCTTCTTTTTAATGGGCCCTGAATTATGTTCTGAAACTTATACAGTCTTACACACATGTTCTCAGCAAGTATTCAGCTCCTGAGTATCTAAACATAATATAGGGTAGTTTTAAATTAAATACTTGCCTTTGTACTAAACCTTTCTAAAGAGTTCAAAGCTTTAATTGATGGTTCTAAATCTTGGGTAAAATAACAAGTATCCGTAATTCATTAGACTTGGAGCAGAGACTAATTAGCCAAGTATATTTTAACCTAATCTCATAATGTCCCCAATCCCATATACGAAATATGCACATAAATAAAAATGAGTAGCTCACAAAGGAATGAACTTTACGGTTACGGAGTATCCGGACTCTGGATTAAAGTGAATAATTTCCCCAAAGTAAGGAAACCTTTTCATAAATTTGGTGAGGTAGATCTGCTCAATTGATGCCCTTAAATGCGGAAATATGTTGACTTTATTGAGGGAAGACAGTTTTCCGGGGAGGACTCGTAAAAACCGAAGAGGGATCCAATTTTCATTCAAAAGAGCCCCAACTTTTCGGTACAAGATACAAATTTAATGCTACGGGTTATAATATCCTCGCTTTTCATAAGGACCGTTGGCCCATCCATCTTTGGATTTACCACATAAAGGAAGTATGTAGAAGGAGGAGGAGGAGTCCGTAAAATCTTTTCCGGTAAAATAATATTATATTCAAACCACGTTCTACGGCTACCCGATTTGGACCTGCAACATTCTTATACAGAAACTCTAAACCACACATTTTGATAGGCCACATATTTAGAGGGGCTGCTGACTCCCTTAAAATGTTCTCGAATTCTAAATACAATGGAATAATATATCTTTGAAATTTGGGGTATATCTGTCCCCTGCATAGCTATTAGTATTGTATCGTAAGTACTACTGCATGGACGAAAGGAAATGACAAAGGGGGGTTAAATTTTTAAAACCAAAACGGAAGTAAATCTACCTGGCCTTTGAGATTTTTATACATTTAAAAAAATGTATTAAAATCTCAAAGGTAGATTTAAAAAATGATTTTTTAAATGAAAAGCCTGCAAACTTGGAACAAGTACAGATTATTATTAATAAATATAATTAGGTAATTAAGTATTTAGAGAATTACAAGTTACATTACACAAATACATTTGAAAAAAGATTAAATTTTACGGAATAAATGAAATTGTAATCTTTCATTTAATTACTAACCTTTAACGACGTTTCAGCCCCAGGTCCACCAAAGTGTCTCCGAAGTGCTCCGAAGTCAGTTGTCACCAATTAATGATTGTAATTTGTAATTAATAAAATTTGTCTTGAATATAAAATTGAGTCTGGATTTTTGTTGTTGTACAATAAGTTAAGTAATTTTAGAGAGTGACAAGTCTCGGAACACCTTCTTCACTACATAATACTCTAAAACACTACTTTATACCCAAATTAACTAATTAGTAATTAGTTACTTCTGGCAGAATGTTAGTTCGTTTTAATTGAAATTAAAAACAAGTATTTGCACAAAGAACTTTTCGAGCCGGAATCTTAATTTTTTTTTGTGTTCAGAATCTTGTTGCCGCCTTATTTTTTTCGAGCCTGATACATGCACAATTTAGACTACCTATTCACTGCACTGCACTAGCCAGGCCCAGGACTCTGGAGTAATTACATTATTATATTTTACATATTATAATTATACGATATTATTAATTAATAAATAGGTATGATTGGCTGATAGTGAGTCCTTGACTGCATCAATTTTACAATAATTAATATCTGTGCATCTCAAATCATTTAGACATAATTACCTACATTGACTAATCCTAAGAATAGCTCTATGATAGAGCCTCTATCATTCGTCTAGGACTCTGGGGGGTAAGCTCTTTCTCAAAAGAACGGTTTTAAGAAATATGCCGATTCCCCCAGATCCAGATTCCAGATTTAGGAATTCGAAATGAGCTATATTAATAAAGTATAGTAAAATCCCGCATTTCATATTAATAACCCGCCTTTCAACAATTCCTTGCAAAAGTTCACTAATCCTAAATACATTCACTAACTTAAATATGATCCAATTGAATCCTTTGTAGTTTTATTCTTGATTTCCCAAAATCCCCAATCTTTTGCAGAGTGATCAATCTGTCGGATTTACGTCTTTTATCTGTATATCAAATTCTTTCTCTATTTTATGATAAAATTTCTATCCAGAGGTTTCCAATAAGTAGTTCAAATGAGATCTATCGAGTCCTTTCACCCGAATATTCAATTTCGAGAGCAAGAACCTTATTGATGTATCGACCTCCAATTGTTTCGAATAGCATTACCTATGTAATTACTTACATGCAGAGCTATGTATTGGTACCTACTACAAGATATCGGCCCTTTTTTAACATATCTCAGAATCGCAAACTCCTCTGTGCTGGATTGCATTTATCCCCTCTGAATCCGAATATCGATTCTTCCAAAGAGGATTCCGTGAAAAAAAAATCGCAACTGATCCCTCCATTGACTTTCAATTCAATTGGGTCCAATTTATGCAGGGAAAGCTTGCAATTCTGGAATATGTCAAAATGCGTGAAAAACAGGGATATATTTGCATTTTGGATAACAATTGTGCAGATGTGCGTAAAGGCTAAAACTACTAATATTAGTCGAAGGATTGGGGACAATTTTTATAATACGAGTAAGTATTATGTTATAAAATGTCCACATGCCCTAATTAACAGCTGAGGTTCTACTTTGTAGGCCATTTTATAAAGTTTTACAGAGAAATAACTTGATTTTTTGACAGACCTTTTATTCCCCCATTTGTATCCCTCTCGCCTGACTATGAAGAACACTTGTTCCGATATTTATTCGGTTGAAGCCTGATGCA
The DNA here is from genome assembly GCA_036507255.1 of Megalothorax incertus. Classification (NCBI taxonomy): domain Eukaryota; kingdom Metazoa; phylum Arthropoda; class Collembola; order Neelipleona; family Neelidae; genus Megalothorax; species Megalothorax incertus. The sequence goes on from JAAZTK010002126.1 coordinate 5,231, forward strand.
AAATGGTACACACAAATTTCCTTCCAGAGCGATGCATATAGGATTGATTCTGGCCATAAGACTCCTCAAGCTCAGAAATCCAATAAGACAGCCTAACTGCTCCCGCCACTTCATCTTTCCCCGGTTTCTCTTTCTCTATTCCCCGATTTATATGAACATTTTAAAATATTTTAAAGGTTCAGGGCTCTCCCAAGTTCTATTCCAAGCTGACACTTAATGTATTCAATCCAAGCGTAAAAATAACGTTCCCGATTTTCCTTTTCCCTTGTACGTTGTGTCCCGTTCATTTGGCAAAGTTTTGTAAATACAATTTATAGATCGTACTTCACCCAAGTTGATTTTTGTATGGTTTTATAATACGATACATACGAAAAGCTCGAAAAGATGGTTGGGAGTAAAAGTTAACTTTTTAAAGATCTGGGGAGGAAGAAAAGTTTTTGGGTAAAGTTTAGACGTGCCCTAAACATGATGATAATCAAATCAACAGACCTGGCCCATCTTTTAAATAGAGACCGTTTGAATCTGATTTAAAGATTAACTCGAACTGCTCAGAATTAATTGCATTTTAGCCAGATCAAGAAGGAGGAGAAAGAATCGCCAATTTGTATTTAGCTTTGCATCAAAAGATGTTAGGAAAGAAAAAACTCATAAATAATTCAGAAAGATACCTAAAGATTTTCTAGAGTTTCACCTTTACCCGGGCACGGGTTTCCCCCGCATCCCTCTGGAGGAACACTCTGTACAATTGACCCAAGTTAACATGACCCGCTTTAAAGTTTCAAAGGAACTTTTGTGCTCCAGTTTTCCCTCCTTCTCTTGACCCCGACTCGTACAAAGAAAGTACCTTTATCGCGGTTTGAATGCCTTGAATTAGCATAAAAACCCCATTCTCAATTTGAGAATCTCAAATGCCCATATGCTCGGGTTTATGCATGCAATTTTACCTAGTATTAGTAATTATACAGGAAGTATAATCTTTGTACTACTCTGTTTTATGCAAATCCATAAAAAACTTACCTTTTTAGATACAATTTTTCAAAGCTAATGGATCTCAGCCAAAAAACCCGGGTACTTTTTCTCGGGAAAGCCGCCTGGGATCCTCTGGAATTCTGGAAATTCTAGCTCATTAAGTCCGTAGAATTACTATATTTGTCATTTATATGAGGTTTATTTAATTAGAATCAGCTATGTGCTCAATTATCATCCCATATTTTAATAAAGTCTCCGAAAGTTTTAACTTTTAATTACGCAACAATTTCATATACAGCTAATACTATAATATGTACAAAGTATTGTATTTTAAAGTATTTGGATCTCTAGAGTCCTTTGAGCCTGTGCGTCTCTTTTTGCCAAGAATTTGCAGAACTTTTGAGAATTTATGAAAAATCTCAAAAGCTTTTGAAGACGAGAAGTATTCCAGCGACCTTCAATGAGACGTGACCCTTTTGGTATTCTTGCCTTCTGGAGATGAATGGGCCACATTATTTCATGTCAAGCGAACTGCATTACATTTACACCTTTTATCCGGGGAAATGATGATAAAGTGGAGCTCCCGATCCGAGTTTATATTCATGGGCTTCTGCCCGTCATTATACTATTATTTAAAAAGGGTGATCAATCATGAACCACACCAACCATTTGACACCCCAGATTTCGGACCGTTTTGAGACATTTCTCAATCATTAGCCCTTGAGAAATTCACAATAACTCTTTCACCCGCTCCTATCGGCTGAAATTGCCATTTTTAGAAATAAAAATCTGGATTATCAACTTTACTGGATTTTATTGAATCAATCCTAAACTCGATCTATTCGAGATTTGTGTCTAGTAGTCATATTTATTCTCCTCCAAGTCCCAGATAATCCACCTTCGATAAATGATATGTATTTTCAAGTTCCCCTTCTTCATATATAATATTATACATACCGTTACATACATATTTTAATATAATGCATTAATACAATTAGCTTCAACTTGTAGTACCCTATATGGACAATCCTCTCACCTCCGACCCTATAATAATGATAATAATCATAAATGCTTTCAATTTCCTGTACAAGATGAGCACCCCCGGATCACATTTTTGAGAGGTCATATGTCATTAATACTAAGTGGTCTCATGTTATATAATTCGGTTTGGCTGGGTCGAAAAAAACTTGGAGAAGAAATTTTGGGAGCAAGCGACTTTCCCCGAAACCGGAGCCTGAGGTTGCATTTCCACCGGGGGACTTATTTAATGGTTTTAAACTTCTTAAGACTGTCTGAATCAATTTATGGGCTGAGCTCTAGGACTGCTCGGAATGCTTAATTTGTTCAGGCTGCCACAAAAGTCTTTGGAGTCGCTGAGAAGTGTGTCAACTAGGTTTTCCCTTTAGGAGGTGCAGATGTGCATGCAGCCACAGTCTGTTTTTGATGTCTCTACAATGTCAGAGAAATCCACAAAGTAAAATAACAAAATCCTTTAGTCCTCCCAGTCCCACCTCCTGTTTAACAATGCAATGTATGTAAATATATCCAGGCTCTTATGAGGAAGGGCAAATCTGATGCGGAAACCGCAAAAACAATTCCGGAAATCTGCCACATGGTCGATGAAGCCTGTGGGATTTGCAATTTCAGTGCAAAAACAGCAAAAACCCTGAATTGCAGATGCATTTGAATCTTTGAGACTTGTGCTGAAATGGCTTAATCGGTGGGTTTAAGCTCGGGCAGTCTTTGGAGGCTTATAGTCACGTCCACCCGGCCTTTCCCGGCAATATTAAGCACCCAATCGGTCCGACAGGATAAAACATAATGTAGGTAATTGGGATCCCGTAGTAAAATACAACTTTTTGACTATGATTAATTTGCCTTTTTTAACCTACAGCCTCATTTGCATCATTGCAAAACTTGTAAATAAAAAACATTTGTAAACCAAAAAGTTTATAAGGATGGGGAAAAAGTTTTGGATCGATTTCTCGGATTCTCCAACTCATTCAGAGCTCATGTTTAGACATCAAATTACGAGCTCCCAAAGATCCCAATAAAATCAAATCTCCCCTTCTTGAGATGCGAAGATCGTTACTAATTTGGCTAATTTCCCGATCCCTCTGACTTTCCCCTGGCCTGTTTACTTTAGGTCCAAAGATGCGCACAAGAATCTCAAACTTTTGGGCTCTAGAAATTTAATGGTAAACTTAAAATAACGATAAAGAAGTTTAATGAGTAGGGATAAACTGATCGAGGAGGTCTGGGAACGTACCACAAGTCAATAATTCAAATTTCAAAACCCTCGATTTTTCAATAATTATCTAAAAGTTTACAAAATTTGTATTCGTTGGGTGAAACTTCAACTGAAAGTGTGGAAAAATAGATTTCACAAATACTTATACAGATATCTGTATACATATTCGTAATACTTTAATCAGAGCTTTCAAAGGCTCAAATTCTCCCCAAGGGCTCCTGGGCACGTCTCTTTTTTTATTCTGCCAGGTTATAGGCTAAATTTGGCATCAAATGGGATTTGTTGAAGCTTATGGATTTCGCAATTCCGAGAACCTGAAACTGCGGATATTTCGGGGGAAAGCTTTTTTTATTGAATTGTTTCGGCTTATTTCTCGACGTCGCCGGGAGTTCCTCTAAATCGCTATAAAATATTGAAAAACACTTTCACTCCCTCAACCTGGTTTCAAGTCACTACAAAAAAGGGTCTCACAAGGTCTCTAAGAAAGCTTTTCTAACTGAATTATTTAACTACGGAAGGACTTTGGAGGGAAGCAGTACAAATTTGATCGTAAAAACTCGTAAAAATCTCTCGGAGAAAGCTAAGCATTTCAAACTCGGATTTTTTCCTCTAAATCTCCGGGAAATAGAAATATCTGAAATTTCTGTTGCATTTCAAAAAGGCTTGGACCTTCTCAATGAAGTAAAATGGTATGACCTCTCGAAGGACATCGTAAAGCACCCGAATAGAACCAGATAAGTAGCCATAAATCGCTGAGAATGGGGGTGAACCCTCGGGAGTGAGTTTCAATGGTCATCAGGCCTGAGAGCAACCATAAAGCAAAGGAACCATTTAGCTTGCTAAGTTAACTAGGGGGTATAATCATATAAAAAATTAGGATATTTATTATCCATTCTTGCATTTATACACCCTAAATCTATCATTGTAATTTATAACCTTTTGAAAAAAATGTCGACTTTTTTGAGAAGAATTGAACTAATCCTCCAAATATCAAATTGTAGCTCCAGAAATTCAAAGAACAAAATTTGAGGGACTTTTCTGGCTCAGAGAACCCGCTAACGAATTTCCGACCACCGAAATCTCTCCGAATTTGGGAAAAATCCCTTCAATTCGAATAAAAAAGGGTGGTAAAAGAGGAAGAAAAGAGGTGAAAAAAGATATACTGAAGACGAATGCATATGGAATTGAAGTAGTAATTCAATGTCATATTGCCTTTCAACCTGTGTATTACCCGTATTGCGAATTCTAATATCATTCTAATATCGAATTCAGATATTCTTTCTTTATTACTAATTAGTATAAGGTACCCGCTATTGGATATAATGCCAAGAATCTTTTTTTAAACAAGATCTGCACATTATGCATATTTATGGATCTATAAGTATTGTACTACTATTACATCAAAAGTGCACACAAAAAAACAGTATGGGGCATTTTTTAAAGTCGAAAATATAAGGTTCGACCCAGAAGTTAGCATATTTCAATAATAATCCTGAGGAAATGTTCCTAACATACAGTAGGTATATTATATTGTATTATTCCACTCCTTGCTAACATATTGTTTAGAAATAAATGGGAAAGAATGGAGAAAGTCTATGCGTTTACCCTCCGGAAGACCATACGAGGAAGAAATTAACTTGACCTTGTCCCCCAAAGGTGGGATTTGGTGGTGGGCGGAGATATGGCTCCCATGGCGGACATCCTGCCTATCTCAGAAATTGATTCCTCGTCACGAGAATGAAGATGACCCTATCCAGGGGCTAATTAACCCTTGGGCATTTAAATGAAATGGGATTTGGTTCGACTTGAGTTCTTTTCTTCAAATCCTTGCAAGTTCTACCATGCACCCGCATTTGACTTTATCTCAAAGGGCTTGAATTGGGGGAACTAACACTTATTTAGTATTAGATCTCTCCGGCCGAAAAACGGCTTATTATAAACTTTTAAAAGGTAAAGAAGGAGATGTAGTAATATCGAGAAAGTATATTTTATTCGTGGAGAAATGCCTTTTCTTCCTAGCTCCATTTAATGCAGTTTACATAACCAGTTATTTTTAATTAGTTCCTCAGAAAGTGTTTCTCCCCCCTCCCCCCCATCATCTCCATTAAATAGAAACTCAATTTTACCTTGAAAAGTATGAAGTTAATTCTTGAAATATGTAAATGCATCAATCAGGCACTTTTATAATCGACTAAAACATAGGTATACTGATCCTGAGAATGAGCCAATTTGCATTTGCTTAGACAAGAGATTTGAATACTAACATCTTAATCTTTCCAAACATTCTAATTATTTCTATTTCAATCTCTCATTTTTTCTCTCATTCTAAATCAACCATAAGTTCATAACACCTAAAAAATCAGAGTTTTTTTGGTCAAAAAATACTTTATAAATTACATAATTTTGTTTCAATACATACCCCTAATTTCAAAACCCCAAAACCAATCTACTTATATGAAATTGTTAATCTTTAATTCTGTGTCATTGTGTCAATTTTTTATTAAAAGGACAGAAGCTGTTTAATACTTAAATAGTTTTTATACGAGACCTAATTGGAATAATTTTAAAAATTGGTAACGTTTAACTTTATTATACCCCTTACGTTATCCTATTTTAAAGTGTCCTTCTATTTAATGCCAATTTTGTGCCATTTTTGGGAGATTTCAAATATCACAAATATCAGTAAATTTTTAAAAAAATTTCAAGCTCTGCTTAGCACATTTTTTAATTTCCATTGTCAACTTGTCACGACTCGGAGGACTCGAGGATGTCATCAAAAATGGTCTTCAACGAGACTCGACACAAAAAAGAGAACGGAATTCACGGAGAGGGGTAGACCACTACTTTAACATTTGTGGGCTGATTTTTGCAATTTTTAATTTTTATAATTCACATTCAAGGGATTCGTTCATGAGGACCAATTTTGGTAGTCACCTGAATCACGTCCACTTTGAGAACATCTCTGAGGATGACACTGACTCTTCCAGTTCAACGAGGGAGGCTTCAGTCCATTCACTTTCAGGGGATTTCACGTTTTGGTACGTGGGAGGGAAGTCTGATGACCTAGATTTCAAGTCCAGTATCAAAAAGGTGAGCATACGCCATACATTCGATTGTGTTATATGTTATAATTAATTGTAAATTGGCTAGATTGGGACATTTGGATGTGTGGAAGAGTTTTGGTCAATTTATTCGCATTTGGCAAGGCCTGGATCTGGCGAAGGACGACATGTTGGGGACTCTACCTTTCCCTCCGATTACTTTCTCTTTAAAGATTGGATTAAGCCACTTTGGGAGGACCCTGTAAGTTGTAACACTTTAATTAATTTTCATTGTACTTTAAAATATCATTTTACATATTATAATCCATCCGCAGATGAACTATCATGGGGGACAATGGTCTGTAATTTACTTTTACCCAAACATAATAGCAAAAACAATTAAGAATCACATTGCACGGCTTTGGGAGAATCTTATCCTTGGATTTCTTGGTGGTAAA
>JAAZTK010002127.1:0-11944 GCA_036507255.1 Megalothorax incertus
AATTTCAAATTCAATTACACGTGAATATATGCGTAGATTTACAGAACGTGAGGTAGCGTGTGGATATCGCCTTCGAACCATGATTGATATGGCCTGCAAAAATCATTACCATTCAGACTATGAATATTATTCTCCAGATCTGAGCGGATTTGAACAAATCCCAATCAATAATGGTAGGTTTTTGAAAAAATCTGTATTGAAATTTAAAAAAAAGTTCATATTTTTTGACAGAAACGTCAAATTCGAGTAGCTCTTCAAATTCAACGGAACCCCATGTGGAGGAGGCTTCAGGGGTGGTAGAAAATGTTTCAACTGAGGGAAGGAGTGCTCGAAGGGCACGTGGTATTGTCGACGATTGTTGTCGGAGGCATAGTGGATGCGATTTACGAAAATATTGCCTCAGGAGACCAAGAAGTATGCCTACCGTGACGTCTACCGAGCAGGTACTAATTTTAAAAAAATTCCAAGATAAAAAGTTTGACCTAAATAACCCTCATTTTTTAGCCTGAAACAAATGAGCTTGATTTCGGAGAACCCCCCTCAACCACTACAACTTCAAGTCCTCTGGAGGAGTCAACGACGTCACCGCCTGACCCTCCACCTGAGCCTTACGGAGAAATGATTATTGTGACAGACCCCCCTTTAACAGGTGCATTCCCCATTCGCTAACTGGGTGGGCCTTTGAATAGTACAAAATCAAATTCCTGTTCAACCTCTCAATAATTTATACGTAAAAACTCGTACCAAAGATTTTTATTTTTTATTTTACATTTTAGATTTTATTATAATTATTTTTAACAATATACAATACCTATATAATTATAACAATATACATTTGTTCAGAAATATTCCAGACAATTTAAAGAATGTTGTATCGTACAATTACATGATGTAATGTCTACTTTTAAAACTGTGCCATTGTTTTATAACCCCCCGATTGAATTGGTGCTAAAATTTGATGTATTGAATTTTTGAAACATTTTTTTTACAAAAAAAGGAAATATATTCTTGAAAAAGTAGGCAATAAAATCGATATTGTGAATTTCTGACCCATTGTTCTATTGACTTGCATCCTCCATATCCAATTGCAGCCGAATCATATTATTAAAAGCAATAAAAATTATTTTTACGAGCTTAACCCGATTCCTTAAAGCTTTCATTTATTAATTATTTTGAATTATTGTCATTCTTTTCATCCCAATCCCCAATCTGGATTTCGGGGGCGTTGATGCTGAGTCGTGGACTCCGCGTGATGGCGCTCATGTCAGCCGCGTCTGGGGATATCGAGCGATGCGCCCTTTCTTTATCAAAAAGAAGTGCGCTCACCACGGATGTAAAGTATATTAAAATGATCATAAGAAATGAATAAAAAAGGCCAGTAAATAAATTGACTGATGCCAATCTTGAGGCGTTGGCGTTGTCCAATTGAATTAGCCTCGAAAATAGTTCGGAAACCGCCCAAATTTCCCAAATATAAATCCCCTAAAGATAAAAATACGTTTTGAATTTGAAAATTTGAAAATTGGCGCTTACAATGGCAAAAATGGCGCTGAGGATCCAAATGCCGCAAATGATTCTAGTCTGGAAAAATGACGAATTAAAAATGGTTTTTTTTTTAATTTTTAAATTCGACTTACAATTCGTATAGAGAAATAGTCTGGGTTCTTGGATAGGAGGAGTAGGAGGCTCGAGGAGATGGTAAGGAGGAAGTCGGAGAAAATCAATAGCCTATTTACTGAAAAATAATAAACAGTGAGGGTTCAGCAACCTCCGGATCCCGGAATTTCGAACAAAAATTAGACAAAATAAACTTACAAATGTTGAATGGGTGTGGCATTTCATCATGGGTAATTTCGAGGGTCAGCCGAAGGGTGGCCTTTCCAATGAAAATCTAAAATTTTAATAAATTTTGATAAAAATCAGTTGAAAAGTTCAATTTATGCAAATTTTTACAAATAAGCTTATGGAGCCGATGACTTTAAGAACACTAGATGGCGTGGCAGACTTCCAGCAGCAACAAAGGTGGGGTAGGCTATCGCCGCCGCCAATGACCCGGGTCATCTTCCTCTTGAAGAATTGAAATAATCCTCAAAGGCGGCTTTCTTTTACCAAATGCGTTTTACACATGGGTCATTGCTGGCAAGTGTTCGATTGCGTGCATTACTATTGTAAGTAATTATGTACTAGGTATAGCCTATACGGAGGTATCGTACTTCCTCAAATAAAAGTATTGATTTTACGTTTCCGATTAAAAGATACATTGGTAGGTATGTAATATATTAAAAGTAGTATTAGTATATGACTGTACGAGTGGGATTAAAGTGTTTTTACAACATGCCAATGTCCATTTCTAATAAGATGAAGAACTTTCGCCAAAATACAATACCATTTCCTGACATGGGGGTTCCTAACTCTAACTAACAAGGGTGCATGCGATGCATATTAAGTTTTTAACCAGAATTAAAGCATAAACATATAGGAACATAATGTTAAAGTTAGTTGGGATATGATATGAATAAATGATTGGAGGATTATTGGTGTTTTGTGTGTGGTGTGAGTGATTTACTTGTTCTTTTAATCTAATTTGCATATCATGTCATGTACATAATTTATATGGTCAATAAAGAGAAAAGTCAAAAATTCAATTCAAAGTTAAGCCAAAAAATAAGCATTTGGCAAAAATTTTGCTCTAAAAATTTGTAGAATCAGAATGCAGAAGGGGGAAGCTTTTTCCGAGCTGTTAACATACATTTTTCACAATGTTTCTTATCTGATGGACTCCCCCCTGGTCTTGGACTTGTTCATATTGTCAAGAGGTCAATAAATTTCAGTTATAAAAACTTTTAAAAACATACAAGGGTCTTCCCCCGTGGATATATTGTACTTAAACAAACAATGTTCCCTTTTTTCAATTGAGCTCAAAATGTTTTATGAAAACTCAAATTGAATTCCAATTAATTTGAGCTGCCTACATTTTAAACGGCCCTCGGGTCTAGGTCTAATCCTAAGTAGGGGTAGGTCATGAACTCGAGCAGCTCACAAATTGGTCCCATCAAGAGGTAGGTTAGAAAGTAGGGTCTAATACATTATTTATTGCTTGAAGGCTGAATTAAGCCATATTAAGTTAGTTTCGGAGATGGGCACCTCATAAATTTCATTGTCGATCATTTCATCAAAGGGTGCATAAATCTAATTCAAAAAATTGATCGAGATAATAGGAAATTACATATAAAATCATAGGTGGAAAGTTGTTTGGTAGCTTTTTCCATAATACCACCTTTTATCAGATCGAATATCTTGAGGATACTTAATAATTAGTGGCCGGGGTACATCGATTATTTCTCTAATACAAAATATTCACAAGTTGGCGGAGAATATTAATCGCCAGATCAGCTACTTTAAAATTAACATTTTTTTCAACAATTTCCCCCAGAAATGTTAATGAGGATGGTAGCAGGTATCTCATAGGATCGAGTTTAAAAAATTGCACGAACATCTTCATTTTTTCTAACCCTTCCAAAGCTAAAAGTCGAAGCGTGCGTGCCTTTTGTATTAAAATTGTAAAATCGGGGTCAATCAGTGCCTTTTAAAACATCCCCATAAGAAATACATTGGGGAACTCGACTCCCAATGCTGATTATTGCCGAATGAATGTAAATTGTAATTGAACAACAATTTTTTCACACTTTTACCTCTTGTTTTACAAATTTTGAATGGGCGAATTTGAATTTAAGTGAAAAAAAGTGTGGATAAAGACATTAGAAATGGAGAATTTGCAATGAGAATGAGAGATTTAAAAGGGGTGTGTCACCGATCAAGTTTGAAGGATCAGATGGGTTCCCTGATGCATTTGTAATCAGGAGCCTACGACCATTGGCGTGAACCTGAGAAAGTTTTATCATTTTTAATTGGGATTTTACCATTGTTAGCTTGAAGACTCCCCCTTTCAAATCAATAATTGAGTTGTTAGCGGGGAAAGGGATCGATGTCCATTGAGGATTTTTTGTATGATTCATGAAACACGACCTTCCTCCTCATTTGGGGCTATATCCACTATAGTACGGGGACATTTAATTGCGGTTGAATAATTTAACAACAACTTCATCAACTCTTTTTCTACTCTTTCTATTCTTTTAATGAACTACCCCACCTCCTCCGGCCGGCAATCAAACTCTTTTCACCTTCCCTTTTCTTGTACCTACCTCCTTCCAAGAGGCAAGATCATGGTCAAGCGGTCAACCCTCACTTTCATCCTCATCTGATCACCCTGAGGACTTTTCTACCTACTCAAATCATCACCAGTTCACACCAAACACTCATCATGAACGGACCCAGACCCTTTGAAACATTGTTAATCCTCATATGCTGCATAGGTGAGAATTTTAACCTAATTAATTTAGAAAAGTAGGCAATTATTTTTCAAAATTTTAATATTATCGACAATTAGCACTTCCGGTGAGGTCGGTAGAGTACCTAAACAGCCTCTCACCGCTCAAAAACATGCATGGGGATGACATGTACCACACTGGACCTCATTTCGGGTACGCTAAATTAATAAATCTCGGATTTTTAACCGTTTTTTGGATGGAAATTTAGATATTACGGAAGCTATGTAGGATCGATTGTTTCACATTCACATAACGGTAATTTAGACCTTTTAAATCAGTCTGGAATTGCATTTTATTCAATTATTTTTAGTAAATGGGGATGTCTACGTGGCTGATGTGCGTAGGATAATCATTCGGGATTTTAGCTATGATGGCGAAGGCCCTGATCCAATTTTTCTTGCAGGTTAATCATTTTTTAAAAATCTGGCAGTGACTTGAACAATTAAAAAATGCAAAATATATTGCAGGGGATAAAAAAGGGTCACGGTTCACTTTAAATGACGTCAGGGGAAGAGGTGAGGAACCGATTCGAGGGCATCTGATTGACCAAGACATTATTTTGGAAGTCCCTGCACCCCTGGACATGTCAGAGGTTAAATGGTTGTCAGTATTCTCTGTTAAAACCGGAAAAAGCTACGGTAAGCCAACAAAATTACAAGTATAAGTATAAGTGCAAAATAGTATGTAATTGGATGGAAATTCCAAAAAAAGGTGACGTTGAATTTCCGTTCGACTACCAAATCCCTGGACAAAGGGTGATTGGACCTCTAGCTGAAACTCGTGAACGTAACAAGGTATCCTCAGGGTATATCCGGATCCTTGATGCTCAAACCTTCCTCATTCCCGAGGTATGTAGCGCAAAAAAATTTGAGACGACCCCTCTAAAAATAATTGTTCCAGTTTTACTTTGATGGACGTGCTCCTGGAGTTTATTGGTGGGTGACAAAGGGTCCAAGACCATCTCCTTCCGGTCACCGCCTCCTCAATGAAGTCGGATCAGACTCCCAATTAGGACGCTACTCCGGAGGAGATGCCATCATTGCACTCCCCGATAATGCCACAATATATGATTATGATTGGCTTAGTCTTTGGTCTGCTGACTACTACCTTGACCTAGGTCATGTTCGAATCCCTCATGAGATCAAAGTACCACCATCTCCGAGAATGTTTGAAAATTTATCACCAACAATCGCGGATACTCCGGCAATTCCTCCAGGTGCTAGTGTAAGTGCAATCCGCGTTGGTGGACGCCATGTATATTATGATGTGAGCCCTTCTCACTCCGATATTCGTCCCGTCTACCGGAAGCCACCACCACCATCCATCCTCACCCCAAAGCCACTACAATCTACATACGCTCTTTATGGAGGAGCTGCCGCTGCATCCTCACCCTCAACCTCTCGTGGATACAAGTCTTATCCACGTGTAAAGTCAATCCAACTTCAAATTGTTCCAGCGACTGTTCCAGGTCGAGGTCGAGACCGGCCCAGGGTCAAGTACCCACTCCCACCACCTCAGGGAAGGAGGAGAGCTCATTATCATTATTCTAGGGACCCCAGGGAGGATTCTTACGACAATTACAAGAAATAGGCCATTAAAAATAAGACTGTTGTTATTTTGTTTTAAAGATTCTTCGAGTTCCACAAATGACCATTGACCCGCTCCATGTTTTTTATTCTATTTCTTGTTAACTATTCAATTATTTAATCCTGTTATCCTATATAGTAGGTACATGTTAAAGAGTTAATATCGTAATAAAGGGGAGAAAGTAAGTTAAGATCGAAAGTGGAAATCATTGATTTTTGCAAAAAAATGCTTATTTTATACGCGAGTTTATGAGGATTTAAATTTTAAATGGGATTTATCGGCAAATTCCAAAGTGGAGGATTAAAAGTGAGTTGTTTAAGGATGCAGGGTGGGTTTTTGTGACATTGTCAGAGAAAGTCACGACCACCCCGTGGCTCCTGATGGCCGATGGTCTGAGCTGAATTGAAATTACATTGTTTATTTGCACAAAAACCGGTGCACAGACTTGTTTTTTTTTCTGCCAAGTGACAATGTCTCGAAGTCGAGTCGCATTGTTGACATACCACGATGAATGGACTCAGATGACAAGTTGACACGTACAAAACCAGTGTTAATAAATGTAAACGCTCCTCATTAATCACACCAGGCCAATTGACCCCTTGTCAGTTGTCACAAATCACAATGTCAACTGTCCCTATTTTCTTTAAGATAATGGGTCTTCCTTGAACCTTCCTAAGTATCGCATTGAATTTTATGTTATGAACCATTAAATTCGTCAATTAAAAACCTAAAAAAGGCAAAATTACACTAATTAAACATAAAAATCAACGAGAATTTTAAATGACACGATTGACCCAATTTTGGCCCCCAAAAGGGCCCATTTCGCCCCAAATGAACAAAATTCTCCTAGAACATGCGGGAAATACGTTGGGATTTAAAATTTAAAATAGCCGATTTGAACCGAGTCGGCATTTCTTCAATTTTGAGGTCAAAAAAGGTCAAATTTAATGTCAAAAGGTGTCAGTAATTCATGGTAAATTAGTGGGAGGTTGCTGTCCATCATTTTTGACCCATTTGCATTAAATTTCGAGTTAAAACTGGTGAAAAATGGCGAGGAATTCAGAAAAGGCGATGTAAGTTTTTATTTTTAAAAGTTTTGAATGATTTCAATTAAAATTAAAATGAATTAATTGCAATTAACAGGACCACCCTTGCCCGATGGCATGCCATGAAACTGGAGGATGAAAAGGGTCCAAAGAATCCTCGAAGACCTTATCTTTCCACCCTCTGTGACAGGTATTGTTTTGCGAATTGTTTTAAATCCATTTTTAATTATTTTTGTAATTGTTTTTAAATTAATTATTGCAGCTTACCTGAGGCTGAAAAGTGGAGAATTCAGATTATTCGTGACATAGCCAAAAAGGTGGCACAAATCCAGAATGCTGGACTGGGAGAGTTTAAGCTGAGGGATCTCAACGATGAAATTAATAAAAATCTGCGTGAAAAAGTGCGTGTTTTTTGCATTTAAATTACTTAATTAATTATCTAATTATTTTTATGAAATTCCAGTCCCATTGGGAGCGTAGAATAAAGGAACTTGGAGGGCCAGACTACCCAAAACACGGGCCAAGGATGCTGGATCGTGAGGGGAAGGAGATTCCAGGGATGAGAGGTTACAAATATTTTGGAGCAGCCAAAGATCTGCCTGGTAAATTCCCGTTTTAATCTCAATTAATTAATTTTTGCTAATTATAAATTTTTAAAAATAATCCAAAGGTGTCCGTGAACTTTTTGAACCCGATGTAAGCCAACAGCCGAGGAAGACGAGGGGTGAGCTCATGCGTGACGTGGATGCAGACTATTATGGATACAGAGATGACGATGATGGTGTTCTGGAACCCCTGGAGGCTGAGGAGGAGGTCAGGTCAATAGCAAAACTCGAAGAGGAGCTCATTGAGAAGCTCAAAGCAAGGGGAAAGACACTACCAGAGTTCGAGGCAGAGCCTGAGGATGAAGAGGAGGCTGCTAAAGCTCTCCAAAAGCGACAACTCTTCAACATCCATGTCCCCAGTCAAGCTGAGATTGAAGAAAAGATTATTGCCCTTAAAAAGAAGCAATTATTCGACCAATATGTTTCGGTTGAAATGTCGGAATCGGAAAAAGCGTCTAAAAAGCTTCTTGGACTTTCGGATTAGCTTCCATTTCATTTTATATTAATTAAATAGCACCTTAATTCATCAATTTATATATTTCTTTATTGTGTAACTTTTTAATTAAATTAAAACATGAATAAATATGGCATTTTTACAATTTCTTTTGACAAAAATAGATTTCTAGCTCGGAAATTGTAATATTTATTTGCATTTTATTTTATAAGGTTAAAGAAAAAGCTATAATCAAATTAAGGTATACTAATTAATTAATTAAAGCGTAATAATTAATCAAAATAAAATAATCAAGACAAAAAAAATAACGTTTTTTAAACGTCTACAAAAACGGTAAGCCTTAAATTGCTTTTAAATTCATTTAATAAATTAAATAAATTAAAGTTGGGATAGCCAAATGATGTGAAGGTGTCCATACTATAATTAGATGCTAATTAGGTGTATTTAAAAGTGGGTTAATTAGCTTTTAATTAATTAATTTGGAATTAAATTTGGTATTGTCGAGGAGTGGCAGAGACTAAAGTCTGCTCGCTCCTTCGAGGCTGTTTCAAGTCAAAAGGAACGAGCTAGAATTCCAATTGTTTAATCACACTAATTGGGTCAATTAACTCGATAAACCTCATGGTTGACACCCCCAGCTGACCTTGTCCCGCTCCATTGTCATATTACCTCCAAAACCGCATCTAAATCCATTCAGAATGGAGGTAGATCCTCAAGAGCCACTAATAACATTCGAGCCACAAAGCCACAGCTCCGGCAACGGTCCTCAACAAGAGGAGGAGTTGGACGAGCTTGAGGACCTTCAAGGTCGTGGTGTGATGATTAAAGAGCCTGGAGATGACCTCGAGGAGATCAAATATGAAGATTCACTTGCAAAAGGTACTTTAATTAAATTACAAATTAATTTTTAAAATAAACCGTTCCTTTTGACCTTGTTGTTATTGTAGGGTGGCTCTCGGATTGTTTCTTGCACATGGAAGACCGCCACTCTGAGGATAATTACCACGACATACCCTTCCTTAAGCCTGGATTTGAGTCTGACGATGACGAGCTTCTTCTCGGCTTCAAAGCGAGACCATCTAAAAAGCGTATGTTCAAAAATATTTAAAATTAAAATTAAAAACAATACTTTCACATTTGTAGACAAATCCATGTGCCTGCTTTGCTATAAATGGTTCTGTAGAGACACCCACCTTGAGGCTCATATCAGGAGGAAGCACCCCACCCCTTATTTCTACAAATGTCGGGTTTGCCGTAAGTACAAATAAATAATTAATTAATTATGCTTACTAAAAATTGATTTTTAAAATTAGGAAAAAGATTCCTAGCCCCATTTCAAAGGGCACGTCATGAAAAGACTCATAAATACGATCTGGAGTACCCACTCAACTTGTAATACCTTTAATTAATTAAAATAATTGCCCAAAAATGATCAAAATTTTTGTTAAATTCCAGTTACTCTCCTGATGATGGCCTACCTCTTGACTACTATGTCAAGAACCACTGGAGGAAACGTCTACGACCTGCTCCATTTACCTACTATTATATGAAGGAGCTGAGAGCGATGTCAAAGGCTGTCGAGGAGCATATTTGGGAGTGTATTCAGTGTGATAATTGCTATAAAACAGAGGATGATTTATACGACCAGTAAGTCCATTTCTTTTTAATTTAAATAATAATTTTAATGACTATTTCTCCGCTAGCTACAACCTGAGGCATGCATTCCAACAATGTCAATACTGTTATTTAACATTTGACAATGGTCTGAGTTTCCAAAAGCATCTGTCTTCAGCACATAAGCGAGAACCCCAACGGAATTATGTTGGTGGAATGTGGGGACTCCTTCGTGACTTGGAGGAAGTTGGGCCAATTTTGATGGGAGCCATTGAGGAAGACCATGGGTATGCTAAACCCCCAGACGAGGAAGGAACTCCCAAAAAACAAAGTAAAAATCCATGTTTTTCTTCGAAGAACTTTAGAATTCGCTTTCTTAAATACATTTTACATTTATTTGCATTTCTTTTAGGTTCTAAAAGGTCAAAGAGGTCAAGGAAGGGTACGGTGGTAGTGAAGACTGAACCTGGGGAGGAGGGTGACATTACTGAGGATGGGATCAAGATGGGGAGGAGGGTGAGGCGGCGTGACAATTATTGTAAGATTTGCAAGATTGATTTCTTTGAGGGAGAGAAATTCGTGGAGCATATGAGCACTACACATATGGGCGAGAAACCCTACCAGTGTAAATACTGTCTGAGGAGATTTGGGACTGCCTCGAACCGGAAGGAACACGAGAGGTATGGGATTATTCAATTAAAAGACTTGCAAAAATTATTATTTAAAAAATTAGGATTCATACGGGAGTTAAGCCGTACATTTGCCCAATTTGCGAGAGAGGATTCACGCAGATCTCCAACCTCAAGAAACACATTTCCACTCACGGGGAACAGAACAATCTAAAGTGTCCAACGTGTGACAAGCAGTTCATTAAGGAGTCTAGCCTTAGCCTTCACCAAAGGGCACACTCACAGGATCGGAAACATAAATGTGACATTTGTGGACGAGGATATAATTACTCTTCTCTGCTCAATCGTCATATGAGGTCAGTTTTATTCATTTTAATCCAATTTAAGGCTCATTTCATTGATTTTTAACACAAAATCAGACTTCACACTGGAGAAATGCCCTACGAGTGTAATGAATGCGGAAAGAACTTCCACGAAGCCCTTCTACGCGACTACCACATGTAATTTAATTAAAAATGGGATTTATAAAGAGTATATCATTTCTATTTCTTTAAATTCCAGTAAAAAAGTGCACACAGGCGAGCGGAGAAAGTGTGCCTATTGCTCAAAGTCCTTTATCCTGACCTCTGACCTCAAAAAGCATCTAAAGATACATTTGAGAGCAGGGTTCCCCCTCCCAGCAGAGTTTGAGGATGAATTTGATGAAGAAGATGAGGAGGGAGAGGAAGAAGAGGACTTTGCACATCTTAAAGTCCCTTCTGTGACTGCTCCTGTGAGTGCTCCTCCTCCTCCTCCGGTCAAGGTCGTGTCACAGCCTCCAGAGAGGATGGAAATTCAAGTTCGTCGACTTAACATTGGGGAAGAAATCCTCAATGTCCATTCAGAGGCTCCTCCAGAGAGTTCTAAAGGAAGTGAACAGGGTTCTAAGCAAGTAGAGAGCACCCTTGAAGAGAATTCAATCCCTACGATCGTTAATTGCACCTCAACTCTCGTTCCATCGACCTCAGAAGTGGTACAACTCTCTTCGGAATCAGAATCTTTGTTCCTCCAGCAAATCTACTCTGTGGCAGACACGGGGGATGTCCCAGAAGGGACATTTTGGACCCTCCCCGCTGAATTCACGCAAACACACGAAGTTAGCGAAGTTGGGATTGAGATTTAAGAATTTGTGAATGTATTTTTGTGCTGCGTGCATCGAAGAATGTCAAATACGGCTCAATTTATGAAATTGTGGTGTAATCTATATAGCTAATGTATTACCGTTAATTTGTCGTCTATTTTTTTGATGTATTTTGTTAATTTTTTGTCTTCAAAATTCTATTTCTTTTTCTTTTTAAGAACAATACTTTTATTCAGATTTCAGATAACTTATTGTATTCTGTAATACAATATTTATCATACTATGTATTTTAAAGGCTGTTAATCCTTATCCTATTTGATTATCCTTACTTTGTCCTAATTAAATAAAATTCAAATCAATTCTTAATTTATCCTAGTAAGTACTAGAGGGTCCAATCTCGAGGCATTTTTCTGAGATTACCGAATTTCAATCTCGAGATCTCGAGATTAATCTCGAAAATTAAAAATCGGTTTTAAACGCTATATTACAACGATAAATCAA
>JAAZTK010002128.1:0-11944 GCA_036507255.1 Megalothorax incertus
ATATAAACGTAAGATATTCAACTATTATCCATATTAATTTCATCTAATTATCTCTTTTATTTTTCCAGTAAATGTCAATTGCAGCTAGTCCGGGTTCCCGGTATATGTGGCTTATGATACAAGTACAGGATTTGTATTTTTAAATTAATTCATAATATAATATTATTTGGTAAGTATCATGTTAAAATTATTAGGTACCTATTTTTTATATTGCAAAACCGCTAATTTAGGCAAATATAAATATTTATTAGCTCTAATATATTATACGATACCTAATTGTTACAAGTTATAAATTAACAAGCTGTAGTTGTATCTGATTCTGCATACTTACCTATCCTAATAAAAGTACTAACGACTGTACGATAAGAATTGACAATTCATTTAAAAATTACCTCACAAAAAATCACTCAAAAACAAGTACTTTGAAAATGGAATCGTTTTTCCAAAAAATTAATTACATAAAAATTATAATATTTCATACTTATCTTCCTAATATATAATTCGTAAATTGAATACATTCTATACTGATACCTATACTACAGATACCTAAAGTCCTAATTATTATCTACTTAAATCAGAATCAGCCTAAAAGAACCTTAAAACACACAGGATATGCTTAAATTGTTATTGACTCGTTTAAAGATATATTATTCTAGATCACTCTTTAATCAATTCTTCAATGAATTGACCCTAAATCTAATCAAAGTCATGAGATGCTTCTCTTCGCTTCTCCAACAAAACTTCCTCATCGTCTGAACCCTCATCTTCATTCGGATCATACATCACAATTTCTTTGAGGGTTTTCTTTTTGTAAGAATTTGGACCCCTCTTCGAGACTCCTTCAGTTAGCCCACTTTCCGTTAAACTGTTAAACGTTTTTAAAAAAATATTAAATAAAATACATCATTTTTCATTATTTCTTTACGCTATATCCGTTTCTTCATCCGAATCATGTGCCAGTGCAAGGTAAGGGTTATTCCTAGCAGGTCTGAACTTATATCCGGTGAGTACAAAGAAGAAATACGTTGTCCCCTCTCGAAACAACTCATCAATCCATTCATATTGAAAAGGGACAGTAATCCTCAGAAGCATATTAATAATTATACGAGTAAAATAAATGTAGCAAACAATAATTATGTAAAAATGGCGAAATAGCTTTAATTTCCGCAAATTCATTAGAGCTTTCCCATCAACGGCTGATGCAGCTTGAAGATGCCGGATTGACCATACAACAGGTAAAAGGATAGCCCCACAACAAAGGAGATCTACAGAAATGAAGATAGCTTTCCAGGTAGTATGTACGATCTCTCCCTCCTCTGACTCTTCAATGATAATTTCCGCAACGTTTGCCAAAACCTACCAAAATACCATTTAAAAATCTTCATTTTATATACGATCTTCCAAATATGATTGACAATGTACCTGTAGCGGAATCACAATCATAAATATCTTTTTATCTTTATCCGAGAGAAGATTCTTGACAAAAGCATAGCCAGTTCCAATCAAGAGGATTGTGATGAAAAGAAGAGCTCCCTTGAGCAAATGAGTAAAATAATAGAGGAAAGCCCAACCCTCAACGTGAGACCCAATCGTTTGAATATAATGGTAATTAATTGAGTGGAATAGTAGGGAAAAGGATTTCAAAAAGACGAGGACAGCCATCAAATAATGGATCTTGTACACGCTGACTCCGGTCACTTTCCTATTTAAATTTTAATAATTTTTTAATAAAAGAATGATCTAAAAGGGAATTTAAGTGAGATTTTACTTGCTACGCTTCAAAATCCAAATCCAAAAAAATCCAGTCATAAAAAAGAGCATTGACATTGAGAAATAGAGTTGAGGGAGTGGTATTTCACCAGCAGAGAGGTAATTCCCATCTCCATTCTCTTCTCCCAGGCTTAGCTGTGAATTTTAGAATTATTTAGGATTAGTTTTATGCTTTTTAGCCAAGAATCAGGCAAATGTTTGAAGATAGGTATTTTGCTTTACGTTCAGGCTGATTTCAGTGTTGGGCCCTTCGCAATTATGAAAGTAGAGGCTGTACAATCCTTCTGTATTCTCATTGGGGAAATAGACGGCAAACTGGAATTTAGAGTTGGATTTAAATTAGCTTTAATATGAGTAGGTTGAAAACCCTACCTCTGTTGAATAGATATCGTAATTCGTTTCTTTATCATGTCGAATTAGAGTGAATTTGATATCTTGGGCTTCACAAGTATTGTCAGAGTATTTTGGAGGATTCAGGTGTGGATCTCCAACATCTGCTGGATCTTTAAAATCTCCATCATCCATTGAATCCGGCTTTGTTTCTTTTACGGGAGCTTCTGGTTTATTAGGTGGTGCAGGTGGATCATCTTTCTTTGGAGTTGAAGGAGAGATTGGTTTTGGAATATCTGCATCATCTGAAGGTTGATTCAGGATAGGATCTTCGTCCTTCTTGTCACTGTCAGGGATGTCACCTCCACCTCCTCCAGCTGCTGGAGGTGCTTGACCAGCTAATCCATCATCAGCATCCCTCCTTCTTCGCTGGTTTATCGGATATCCCATTGGATATCGCTTAAATTCCCGATTTGATGGAATTAGTGATGTATTCCCTTTAATAATGACATTTTGCAAAGCTCTCGAGCATGTTATCTTAACCCTGAAATAAAGAAATGTATAATTAAGCTTATTCTCGCGTAAATAAATAGGTATATTAATTAATGAACCTTTGGGTTTTAAAGTCAAATGCCAAAAGAATGGAAGGGACCACCATGTCATCCAAATTAGATTTTTTGAGAGCACAGTTGCTGACATAGTTGTAATCGTAATTATTTCCAGTGTGAACATAAGGGTTCATCCCGTAATTTAAAGCCCTATCCAATGTAAATCCAATCTGAAATAAATAGATAATTATTCCATTGCATTCGATTAAAATAATTAAAATTTAAAAATAAACACATACTCTGTCAGACTCTGTCAATCCAGATTTAATGGCAAACTCATTTAACCGAACACTGAGGAATCCTCCCTTGAGGTAGCCGAAGGATGAAATAAGGATAATTGGCCTGTCGTCATCCTAAAATTAAATACAAAACACGTGTATTTAAATGAGCAAATTACTATTAAAATCACAATTTACCAATGCAATGCAAAGCTGCAATTGAATTTAAAATCAACCTTACCTTTAGAATTAAATGATGCTTTCGAGATGACACGAGGTTAATTAATAGGAACAAAAAAGAAGCCCGAATAATATTTGACGTGAGAGGAGCCATATTTTGGCCAAAATTAATTAAAAATTACGTGTAATTTACCACGCACTTAAAAAATATTTGTATTTCTACCTAAAAATACGGAACCATTGCATTGTTTTAATTAAAAACAAGTTCTAGTAAATGTCACGATGAATCCCGGAGTTTATGTCACAATAATCACATGCTTTTAATTCCCTTTTAATTGATCAATTAATCTGTATTTAAATTTGTTCAATTTTGAAGTTCGGAAGTTTGTGAATCATTTTAAAATGACCAACTTGTGGTAGGGCATTTAGTTCAACACAACGTTTGCATCAATTCTTGAAACGTTTTTTTCTCACATCTGTCAATGCGATCTTTTATTTATTTAAAAACGGCAAATCCATTAAATTATAATTTAATCCTAATACAAAATTAATATAAAATGATATAAATATTTGAAATATACGTTTTATTTAATTAAAGTGAGTATTATTTTGAACTGGTTGTGTATAAGCTACAGATACTAATATTCTTCCTATCGAATAATCTGGTTATTTTCATCCCCCAAAGAGTTTTTCCACTCCTTCAGGATGAGATCTGATCCTTTGACCCCTGAAGACAATTTACGATATTATTATTAATTACAAGCAATTACTAAACAATAGTAAAGGCAATAATATTTTGTATCGGACAATACAATCCACAAAATCAATTTAATTTTACAATAGTTTTACCAATCATTGTAGTTGCAGCATTTGTATTTGAAACAGGTACGAGTGGCATTACAGTGGCGTCAATAACTCTACATATATTAATCGAATTATAGTATTAAATAACCAAGATTAAATTAATCTAAAATATATATTAGTTTAAACCTGAGTCCCTTCGTCCCGATTACTTTAAGCTCCGAATCTACTACTGCATCCTTTGAATTTCTCCTTCCCATTGACTGCAAATAATAAAAATATCCACCCAATTAAAATGCACATATTTCCTTTCAAATCTTCTTACACAAGATCCACAAATATGATGAAGGGTTATGCTATATTGCACTGCAAAGCATTCCCAATATGCAGTACTTCGGAATTCAACATGCTCGCATCCTGGAAAGACCTCGTCCGTAAATCTTCCATTGATTTCACCGAAAGTTGTTGAATTTTCGACAAGATCTACCGCTCTTTTGATCCCTTCGACCAAAACTTGAAGATCTTCATCCACATCAAAGTATTTTGGATCAATAATTAAGGGAGATTTAGGGTCAGAGTCTCGAAGCTGGATAAACCCTCTGGATCGAGGTCGAGCAAGACTTGTAATAATTTGAAAGGAATCTCTTCCTTTGGCGTGTTTGAAATATTTTTTCATTATATCCAAATCCACGTGGAATGCATGCGAATAGTCAATATCCATCTTTTCATAAACGGCTGTCCCAACCAGGATATGCTGGATATCTGGCCAATCTCCTTCACCATCAGCTTGTGCTTTTGATGTACTTATAAACCCGGTAGCTTGTGCTCCTGATGAGGTAAGGATACCTTCGCCCTTTCGAGTATATTCTACAAACCCTTTCCCAGTTAAATCCCTATCAAGTAACATTGTAATTGGCTTGTCCACGAAGAACGGTCCTAAATACACTGCTATATGATCCTGGGTATTTTTCCCAACTGGAAGATCACTTTTTACTGGAATTCCAAGAGATTCCAAGTGATCTTTAGGCCCAAGCCCTGATAGCATCAATATCTTTGGACTCATTATTCCTCCACTGATAATAACTTCTTTTGTAGCGAATGCCTCCCTTCTTAGACCATGTCTCATATATGAGACTCCATAAGCTTTGTTTTCATTCCCTTTCATCAGAATCTAAAAGTATTTTTAATTTAGCTTGGAATTTACTGTGCAAATGGCCTGTAAATCAACCTGATCAACTTCGGAAAACTTGTAAATGACAAGATTTGGTCGATCCCGAATCGGTTCAATAAATGACCGGAATCCTCCTTCTCTCCTCCCATTCCGAATGCCATAATACACCAAAGAGTACCCTAAAATACCGAAAATGGCCGATATGATTGGGGGATAAATTCAAAATCTTTAATTCAAACCTTCAGTAAATCGAGCATTCAAATCTGTTCGAGGGTAGCCCTTCTCCTCAGCAGCTCGGACAAATTCTTCACCCATACTTATAAAATCTGGAAGTTCAATATTGAGGTCACCGGATCTTCCATGAAATTCCTCATTATTCCATTCTCCATTATAGGTTTCAATATCTTTCCAATGTTCTAGGACTCCATCGTATCTCCAACTCGGATCTCCAGTTATATTGGCCCAAGAATCGAAATCTTTTGGATGACCACGAAGATAGATGAGGAAATTCAGCATATTAGTTCCTCCTAAGCATTTCCCCTGACTCCAACCTGCTCGACGCTCCTTAAGAGCTCCACAACACTTTTTCTGGGGAACGCTCTTGTGAAGCCAATCAAATTGGGGCGATGAGACCATGTTGAGGCTATACAATTTTTTAAAAAATTGATTACGTTTATTTAGAAGTTTTGCAATTTCCATATAGGTAATGTGATCTCATACCATAAGCCTGGGACTACCGAAAATGGATTGGGCTCTAATAAAATTTTAAAATAAACGAATTTGAAATCTACATTTAAATGATTATATCGTATTTTATGCAAAAATTACCACCACCGGCTTCCACCAAAAGCACTCTGTATTCTCTGGACAATCTATTACAAAATTTGTGACAAATATCAGTACTTACGATAGTAGATAATACCAAAATATTAGTATAATCATTTATATCATAGTCCTAGGTATAATCTATATATTGTACATACCTGTTTGCAACAATAGAACCGGCAGTTCCAGCTCCCACTTGGATTTTGATTGATAAATATTAAATTTTATAAAAATTTAATTTTTAAATATTCTAAACTTACCCACAATAAAATCAAAAATGTCATTTTGAGCATTACTCTGATCCCCATAAGTAGCCCTAAACCTATCTATATCCGTGCAATGCGAAATATAATATGATAGTATTAATGAATTCTACAATTTCCATAATTTGCCATAATTAGATATCTTACCGGAAATCAGATCCATATTATACCAAGCCATGATATAAACCGGAAGGCTTCCTATAAATGCGTATAGCACTGCAGGGAACCTGTAAAAATCTCAAATTATCAAAACCGGGATCAGAAATTTGTATAAATTAATAAACTACCATTGATGTAAGGTATTAAAACTGGCCTGGTAAGCGTCAATTGGTGGTGTTATTCGCATTCTTAAGACTTGACTCACTTCCGACTTGGGCGAATCTTTCAGACAAACTGAAACTCCTTACCCAATTCTTTTACACATCAATTAAATGAAACATTATTATTATTATGTAAGGGGTTAACTTACTAGAAAGAGAATACCTACTCATACTCAGGGTCTTCTTAATTCCTCAATTGATAATTCTCAAGCGTTCGGCAAAGGTCAGGTTCAATTGTTATTTAACGCATTAAACACATGCTAATTTCTCATAAAATTGCAAACCTATCTTTTACTACAAATAATACTTATACAATATCATATTGTAAATATACGAGTATATCCTTCATGTTCCATCAATATTTCGTTAGATTTTTAAGCATTTTTTCCTAGTTTCCCCCCAATATTTCCCCCTAATGCCAATTTCATAGAGAGTTTCATTTCTAGCACATTTTTTATCAAAATTGACTCAATTCGAAAGCTAGCGAGGGTTTGGATTTTTTTTGGAATTCTACATGTCCTACTTTTTCAAGGAAGCTCATTGCAATTTCCCCCATTCTAATAGTTTTTAATTAGTGTCATAATTAATCAATTTTATAGATGGATTTATTAGAATTTTGTATCAGTAAACTTGCCCATCTCTGTCAATGAAGTTAACTGCATAAATAACTAATGCCTAAGCTATGGCTATATGTTAGTAATATTCCTAATGTATAACAATTCAAATATGTATTACCTAGACCTACTCGTATATTATGGATCGTCGGATGGACGCTTGTAGATTCATTATAGGAAAAGTTGCAGCTACCCCTAAGCAGGTTCAATTGCATAACAATAACATTTTACGCAACGCACTTTAATACATGTATACTGAGTATACTGAGAGTAGATAATCCAAGTTAATGTTCATAAGTTAAATTAAAAACATTGGATAATTACTGGCTGTGGATATTTGGCCAACCGCGCACTCGACCTTTAATGCATTAAAATTTTGCATGTTTTTCCCAGCAATGTCTAAACAAATTTCGTCTCACTTGAAATTATAATTAAGCATTTAAAAGAATTGATGAAAATATGTAATCTCTTTATTAAAATTACACCTTTGTACAAAAATAAATACTGAAAATTAAGAATATAACAATGGATTCTCAAATAATTTACATTTCCTCAATTATGTATACTCATCTGTGAATTTACTATTTGTTAGATCCCCAGGATCAGTTCACATTTTAATTGAGGAGCAAAGTATACATTTCTCAATTAAAATTCCCTTTCCAAAAGTCCAAGATGAATTGTGAACCCATCTCGCCGATCATTATCGTTGGAGCGTTTGTATTTCCAGAAGTAATCGTTGGCATTACAGAGGCGTCAATAACCCTTAGCCCCTGTATTCCAATAACTCTAAGCTCAGAGTCGACTACGGACGCTTTCGAATCCTTTTTCCCCATTGCACAAGTTCCAGAAGGATGATAGATTGTCATTGAATAATGTCGAACATGGCATTCCCAGTACTCGTTAGACCGGAAGGGGAGGTGTTCACATGGGGGAAATGGTATAGGGGATAAGTGAGCACCCATGGACTGGAATGTTGTAGAATTCTCGACAATTTCTACAGCCCTCTTGGCTCCCTCGACAATTACATGGACATCCTCTGGTTCTGTGAGGTATCTCGGGTTAATTAAGGGATATGCTTTTGGGTCAGCGGAAGATAGAAGGATTTCGCCTCTTGACACAGGTCGTGAAAGCATATTGATTATCTGGAATGAGTCATAGCCCATCAATGGCTTGAGGAATTGGTCCAGGATTCCAGGTTTGATGTTAAATGATCTGGAAAAATCTTCATCAGCCTGCTTATAAACGCCTGAGCCAAGGAGGAGGTATTGAATATCAGGCCATCCGGATTGAAGATCTCCTTTCGCCTTAGCCTTTGAGGAGATGATAAATGCTGATGCCTGAATTCCCGTTGAGGACGCTGGGCCAGCTCCGAAAGCCAAATAATCTTGAAGAGCTTTTGGCGTCATATCACGGTCTAGAATCATTGATTTAGGCTCTTCTATAACAAAGGGACCGATGAAGGAGCTGATATGATCTGGAAGTTAATAGAATCAAATAAAAATTGGTTTTTAAAAAGGATTTCAGGATTCTCAACCTTGAAGATTTTTTCCCACGGGGAGTTCCATTCGTAAAGGGATATTCATTGCTTCTAAATGATCTTTTGGGCCAATTCCTGAAAGGATATTCAATTAATTGATTGATTTGAGTGCATAATTTAAAAATTTCACCAGAAAGCATAAGGATTTTGGGAGAATTGAAGGCTCCAGCGGATAAAATGATTTCACGCTTTGCATAGGCCAAATAATTCTTATTGTGTCGAGAGTATTGTACTGCATAAGCTCGGTTGAACTCGTCAATATGAACTTTATTGACATGTGCAAATTTATAAATGAAAAGATTTGGCCTGAATTCAAAAATTAATTAAAATTAATTCAAGTTCATATTTTAATTGCATTAGATTTGAGAATATATGCTACCTGTTACGAATAGGTTCAATAAATGCAGAATAAGTGCTATGTCTCCTCCCTTGATGCTGAGTATTATAAATTGGAGAACACCCTTCAGGTTTTAAACGGTAAAAATTAATATTTATAGGATTTAAATAAAATTACCTTCAGTGAACTGGGCGTTTAGATCCGTCCGGGGAATCCCCATGTCTTGACAAGCTTTGCAAAAGTCCTCTGTAACATATTCATTTTTTATGCATCGTGGACACTGATCTATCTAATTTTAAAATAAATACCTGCCATTCCCTTATAATTCGGCTCAGAGACTTTCAAGTATCCCCCATGTGAATGGTATCTCGGGTTATCCCATTCTCCTGTATAATCTTCTGACCTCCTGAAAAAGGGGAGAACTTCTTCATAAGACCATCTGGGGTCGTTTGTAATATTTGCCCAATTGTCATAATCATGACGATGTCCTAATCATTCAAGGTTTTTTAATAAAAAGTGTAAAAATCCAATGCGAAATTACTTTACCTCGCATGTAAATCATAAAATTCAGATTTGAACTCCCTGAAAGTAAATAGATCCATTCATTAGCTCATAACTCTATATATTGTATTAATTCATTGATTTTAATCAGCTTGATTGAATCAAGTACCTCCCAAGCCGAGTCCTCTCGGATGAAAGCATTGCTCACCGTTCATTGCTAAACAAGCAGCCTATAAGGGACAAAATTTCTAAAATCACTTTTTCCTCGGATGAATTTCCAATTACCTTTTGAGGAATTGTATAATAACGCCAGTCTATAAAGGGCCTATCGAGAGCAATCAGGGATAAACTTGGTATAAGAGTGATTGGTTGCTGCTCCCCTCCGGCTTCTAAAAGTAATACTGAAATGGGGAACAAAAATAGTTTTAAAAAATTAAAATTTGATGGATTGAGCGATCTAACCTTTAAAATCTTGGGCAGAGAGGCGATTAGCGACGACATTTCCAGCGGATCCGCCTCCTACAATGACAAAGTCGAATGTCTCTTCACTCCCTGTGTAATTACGAGCATTATAACCCTTAAAGATTTACGGAATAATACTATTATAGGTAGTACAAACCGAGAAACATTGATTGGAGCTGATCGCTGGCGGAATCCATTGCATAAAATGTAAATATGAGACCTAATTAAATTAAAACAGGGTTTAATTTTAACGGTTAATTAATTAAAGTTGAACTGACCTGAGATAGTTCCAAGTGCTCCATATACTAGTACTGTAAACCAGCTATTTGCTCCTCCGATTGCTCCTCCTCCTATTGCACGGATAGGATTAGGGGCATCTGGATACTCTATACGCATTTTTAAAATTTGAACACACACTTGATTTCTCGTACACAAAGTCAAGGCATAACTACTACGTCCTCCTTCGACACCCAATGGATAACTGATTAGTTTAGTATTAAATGGGGGTCTTGGCCAGAGAGTTTTAATTGAGTAAATTAAAAAATTATGAAATGAAATGTTGCGACAGACTTTGAATTCAACGTATTTGGGGGTGAATGAGAGAGTGAGATAGTTCTGCGCTAATTGTTCCGGCTTGTTAAACTTATCTGAAAGTCAAAGTGTATTTCTGAATATAATTGAAATAAAAGTGTTTGAAAATACGTTAAACTAGACTCCCAGTAGACTCAGAATCTGTATACCCTCAGGAAATATTAATTATTAATTTTATGGCCGAGTTCATGACACTGCATTCTTATACCTTCAAAATTTGAACTTATTTTAAGCTACGAGGTGCAATTGCATTCAGGTGCATATATCCATATCGTAAAATAAGTACAGTTAGCAAAAGTTATAAACTAATATAACTAATCATAAAAATTATTCTATTTAGGTATCGAATTCGATATCATACCTAAATTATGAATTTTATTCTACAGAGTATTTCTGTAGTATATCTGTATTTGAGGATATATCAGTATGTATAATTACATATATTATCCATAACTCGAGATCGTTGATAATCTACAATAACACAATATTACTTGAGCATATATAACTATCTCTAAAAAAGAGAAACTGATACCTCCGTAACAACCGGCACTTAAAGGTAGGAAATAAATTTGAGATAAATTATTTAAAAACGAAGGCGGAGCAAATTTCTTATCGTTCCCTAATAGAATTTAAATTAGTTAGGCAAATTTGATATTGAAATTTAAATTGATAGTTAGGCATATTTTAATCTAAAAATATAATATAAATACAATGAAATGAAGATATTCTTATATAGCTATGCACATTATACGGATATTTTCTACTCTACGCCTTGGACATTTGGGCACCCCTGAATTAGAGGATAAATTGTTTATCAAAGCTCAAAAATTAAAATCCCTGTACATCGAATAATTTCTGATCAATGATATGTGCGAGGAATCTAATNGGCACCCCTGATTTAAAGGATAAATTGTTTATCAAAGCTCGACAATTAAAATCCCTGTACATCGAATAATTTCTGATCAATGATATGTGCGAGGAATCTAATCCTTTCTTAGAATTGTCTCAAACCTAGTCGTATTAACTCGACGATATTTTTCTTGGAAAAATAAAATTACGGTTTAAATATTTTGTTAACAATTTACGACGAAATGTTTAAAGACGGAAATTTGCTCCGCCTTCGTTTTTAATTAATTTATCTCAAATTTATTTCCTACCTTTGAGTGCCGGATGCTACGGAGGTATCAGTTTCTCTTTTTTATAGATAGTTATCAAATTTAATTTTACACCTGAAATTTGGTATTTTTTTTATTTTTCTTCCAAATTGGAATTTCCTTGAATCCTCTTCTTTTTCCGTTTTTTTCTATTCGAAAAATAAAAATAAAACCGGAAGTTATTTTGCCACCAAATGGTTCGAACGAAGCAAACTGCCCGGAAGTCCACCGGAGGAAAGGCCCCGAGGAAGCAGCTCGCCAC
>JAAZTK010002129.1:0-11944 GCA_036507255.1 Megalothorax incertus
CGTAAAGTTATAGATTTGCCACCTGATCCTCCTGAAGGAGATTAGTTGATTTAAATAATGTCATGCTTTTGATGGTTAATTGATGGGTTCTAAAGGAGGCTTTACATATTCATAAAAATGTAATAATTATATAAGCCAATGGCATATGGCAAATGTATGTATGAATAACGATATCAAGATTCAAGCTTATGCAAATTAGAGTAGTCTTCTTGCTTTGAGACTGGTGCTTTAAGCTATTTAATTTGCCAATAAGGATAATTTCTCACACTGGCATGCAGATTCACCTTAGGAGGACTATGTCGAACCATATTATTAAAATGCTTGCAAAGATATTTGATATCAATGAATCAGGAGTGTCGAGGAGTAGAGCCAATTTCAAGGTTGAAGGGCAGTGTGGATTTATTAAATGAACGAATAATGAATTTCAAAGGAATTAGTCAACTCGCTACTCGTCCTACCTATATTATTGCATGCTTGAGCATATGAATCTAATCGTAAGTACCAAGTATGTACCACCACCACATTAAAAAAGACAAACGAAGCAAACTAGAAAACATTTAAAGGTTGTACAAGCTCGTAACTTTGCGAGTTCGAGCGATTCTCCAAATCCAATTGAGGAGCTGAACTCGTTTATTGGTTGTTGTTGTATACTGCTTGTTAAGAGGTCTACCAATTCACCCCTCCACCCTCTCATCTTCTCAATTCTGCAAATGCTCAAGCAAAATCTACTTGATGATATGGATTTTAAGTTGACATTTTCTGAATTGGCCTGATCTGACTTCCCTCCTTATAGAGATCGTAGTAGAAGCTAAGCTGAGCACAGGTCAAATTGGCCAAAATTCTCATTTTTTCAATCCACATCAATCAAGGGGGGACAAGGCTTGTTCCTCATGAGGGAGTGTGTCCCCAGTTCGATTTATTTCACATACTTGCTCCTACTACATTGCATTGTGGGGATAATTTCGAGTATATGGCATGCTTTTCTTTTTTGGATTAAATCCTCATTCTTTTTGCTCTGCAGCAGCTCGTTCTATTACCTTAAGGGGAATTTATCAGCCCTTGTACATTTGCAAATTGATTGGATTCTGATATGCAGGATAGGAGACTTGGATCTGTTTTCTAAAGCCCGTTAAGATCTCACAATGACAATGTGGGTAATCCAAATGTAAAATGAGATTTGGGAGAGATTAAGAACATGAATATTGTATTTGGGTGTTGGCTAGCTTTTTTTCCTTTTACTCGAATTGGTTCGTACTCTATGCGCCTCTCAATTCAATTTATTATTGAGAAGGTAAAAAGGTTTAAGGATCTGCAGAAGCTTGACAGGTGAATAATTTTTATGTGAAGTATTTGGCATTTAAAGGTACTCTTAAATTATAATAAGGGAGTAGTAGTACCTACTACTATATGAGTGAATAGCTTTGGCCTTTGTAGTAAATACTTCTTTACTTTTCACTCATCCTCCAATGATCCAACTCCTTACTGGAATCTCGATCTAATGCGTAATAAAATATTTATGCAAAATAGTATTATGTATCATATGGTGAAATCTTGAAATGGTTCCTTTTTATCTGTTTCACCTCTAGTCCATATTGATACGAATGAAGGCTATCTTCCTCCTCCTCCTCCACCTCCATATACCATACTGCAACTAAATGGAGACAAGACAGGCGAGCCAATTTGTTGGCAGCGAATTTACTGAGAGCCCCAAGTTGTACCCAGACCTATGAATTGTTAAGTCTTCGGAGGAGGAGGAGGCTGAAAAAATATAGAAAAACAACTTGCTCGGATTACTCTCGACTTTGAGACTGTATTGTGGGGGAGAATCCGATCTCTCAGACTCTTCTTAATAATAATCTTCATCTATTCGACTTAATCATTCGCCCATACTCGATATCAAACGAGCTTCCCCCCAATGCAATCGAAAAAAACCCTTTAGGTTCAAATCTTTCAACTCTTGCGATTCTCGGCCAGTTCATCGAGGTCTGATATTGAATGGATATGACTGCACCTAGGCCTTTTCGAAATATTTTATTCAGCCTGGGGCGAAATCATCGGAAGCTCATTTTCAAAGTCAAAGATGAGCCCTCGTATATTTTCACGAGGATCAGTTTGAAATTTAAGGGAAAGAATAAACATTTGGCTGGGGCCTATCAAGTAGTCCAAGCTCTACTCGACCATCATCATACACCAACAATCCTAATGGTCATAAAATATACATAGATATTGCTACTATAATTCTTAATACGAAATGGGAGCCTAAAACTTTATTGTTCGAGCCAAGGAGGAGGAGGAGGATTAGTACGATGGTACAATGTTGAAACTTGACTGGCTCGAGTACTCGACGACTATAAGTCCAAAATGAGTTTTCAACTTGAGCTTATCGGGTTCTTGAGAGTCTTAAGAAGCCTTTACATTACCTGCATATGAAGCCCGCAATTATTCTCTTGAATACTAGGGCTTTTGTATCATAAAAATGGTAGTTTGAAGGGGGTTGAATTGAGGGGGCTCGATAGGATTTATGCCTAAGCAAATTCCTCCAATAAATTATGTACTTCTTTAGCATTCCGAACTCATTCTCAGCAGCTTTATGAGATCCCATTATTATGATCATCTCCAAATACAATCCATGAATTGGTTTCAAACCCCTCCCTTACTCTCTATTATTATCGTGAATGAGATAAGGGGATTTTTGCATAATAAAATCAATAAATATCCTGTCTGGCTCGACTACTATAGGCCTTTGTGTGCAACTTTGCAAAAAAACAAAATAATGCAACAAAGTAATACTTTGAAAGATTATGAGCTTTTGAGAGATAAGATGCGGATATCTATGTTTTTGGACCTGTTCAAGTTCTAGGTTACGATTGGTAATCTAGTCGTATGTCAATTACGCATATTACGAGTGTTTGTTTGTTGGATGCGAGGTGGATAAGGTGGTCTTTGCCGTCCTTGGAAGTGTTTATTGCATTTTTAGAGTATTTTGTAATAGACCGAAATTGCAGTTGGAGTTTGATCCTCCCGAGAGCCCGCAGACTGCGAGGGGGATTGAGTAAGAGCGGACAGACGGGGATAATTCCCTTTGAGTTAGTGTATAGTTTGAACTAGGCATTAAATGCACATTGTAATAATTGTAAAGTATTGTAAAGTAGCGAGTTTAAACATTAACATAAACATTTATTATTCTTCCCCAGTCCCTACCTGAGGATTGTTAGTCGGCCCGTTTGGATTATTGGTGTCTTTACCGAGAGGCTCTCATTATTGCAATTCGAACCCTAGAGCTCTTTCCCAGCACATCATTTAATTATAATTTAAATGGGGAAGGAGAATGTAGAGCTTTATAGGTAATGGCTGAGGAAGGATGAAAAGGAGTCAGAGTCAGAAAAGAAAGAGTCTAAAAAGAATTTAAAACAGTAGTTTGCACGCATAGTTAATGATAGGTCAGAGGAGGAGGATTATCGTATTTCGATCGCCTTTTCTTTTTCTCCAGGGGCAAATTGTAATTTTTAAAAAATTCTGATTCACGTCACATTCATTCACAGGTTGATTGTGTAATTTACTTGGACTTGAGGGGGGAATATGCGTCTTAAGAATGTCTATGAAAAAGATAACAATATTATCGAAGATTAGTATGTATTATGAGTGACTTCGAGTCACTTAAATCCTCAGTAACTTAAATCCTCACTCACTCACTCAGAGTGAGTGAGTGAGGATTTAAGTTATGTAAATTTGTTGACGAAAAGATGTAGATTTAATAAGCATAATTCCAATTTCCAAGAAAGGGAGGAGGATCAGGAGGTGACCTCAGGGGTTATCGGCTCTCCAAATGTATACTCATGATTGAGGGGCAGTAAAGTACATACAGTTGAATTGGTTCAATTGGCAAAGATGGGGCATTATTCTGAGTCGTAAAAGGAGGGGGAAGGATTTTCTATGTGATTAAATCATTAAAATATGAAAAAGAGATCTCTATTTGAAATCCTAAGGATAAATAAATTATAATCCAAGATTTGCCTCTGAGTTGTTCAACCTCAGCACTCCTACTAGTTTTCTAGATATGTTCATATCTTGCCTAGACAGTTTGTAATCCCTCCCCACCTCCATGTCCCCGTTGATATTTTGAAATTTATCCTATCTTTATTATTAATTAGCCAATTTATTAAAGTCTGGGATTGATGTCCCAAAGAGTTTTGAAAACTGAAAAATCAGCAAAACTAAACGCTTGACGGCGGAGCTGAATAAGAATTGCGAAATCGTATGATCCCAATTGGTCAATGGTGAATGGCCACATTTGATTTTGTAGAAATATGAATAGATTTAGTTATAGCAGGGTACTAAACTAATACGAGGAGATATCCTAATCTGAATGGCCAGTAGGAGTGTTCAAATTAAAGGCGTAGATTGAAATGGTATATGTTATCGTAGTATATCGATGATAGGTTTTGCGTGGAGGATTTCATTCATTTTGAGAGAGATTTTGACCCATCATCAATTAATTATGAATGCAGATTGGGGGATTATGATGCGAAGAAGTTGAAGAACTGACGGAATGTTTTTCTGGGGGAAGTACTATATGAGATAATCTTTTGAACTCTTAGGAATAGTTTACTCATAACATTTTTTAAATTTTATTGCCATTTGATTGAATCTCTTTCCGCTTGCTTTTAATCAATATCTGTTGTGTTGATGGAGGCTCGCCGTAAATACGATAATTCATTCATTCCTTCTAATTGATTAAATCTGTAGACAATATTATGTGTTCGTGACTGATGCTCGGTGTAAACGAGTAGGAACTCAGTGCTGGGTACTTTGAGACATTTGGAGCAATTTTTTATTTGTAATTGTGATTGTTGGATTGTGATTTGTATAGGTACTTGGAGCAATTACCGTCGTGGAAAGCATCATTTGTGCAAAATTTGGACGAGAACTCTTTGGACAAGCTCAAATTAAAAATATACTTCTTTGGGTAGTTATTCAATTTGCCCTATCAGTGTCCCTTGTCATTGGTTGTGTTCTTTATGGAACGATTCGAGAGAGGTGGAAGCAAGCCGCTCTAGAATCGCAGCCAAAAAAGTCTTCGTAGCGTACGACGTGGAAGGTAAAATTAAAGGTTAATTTTGTCAAAAACGTAAACACTGCAAAAAGTCATATTATGTAATACCTAATACTACAATTGTATCACAAAGCACCAGACCAGAACTGATAAGCTATATTTAACTAATAAATGATTTTATAGGTAGAAGTTAGGTATGCACTTCATTTTAATTTATCTTTATATGCAGCTAGAAATATATAACAATTTCCGCGTAAATATTGACAAGATTGCAATTCTAGTTCCATTATTTGATATTTGAAAATCTTGTCTGATATTAGATGTATAAATTGTACGAACAGTGCGATT
Source organism: Megalothorax incertus (assembly GCA_036507255.1). Taxonomy (NCBI): domain Eukaryota; kingdom Metazoa; phylum Arthropoda; class Collembola; order Neelipleona; family Neelidae; genus Megalothorax; species Megalothorax incertus. The sequence continues at coordinate 5,402 of JAAZTK010002129.1, forward strand.
AAGTACTTTGATTATTTGATATTTGATAAGGATCCTACTATGATGTAATACTCTAGTGAAATCCTAGCTCGATCTAATACGGCAAATCCTCTAATTATCGTAGATAGATATTTACCGATAAGCTGTTCTGGATCTTTTAATTTACTAAACTCAACTCACGTGTACAGGTCAGCTATTCAATTGACTGATTTAAATTGTAAAAGATCTAAAAAAGGATAGATATTTAGAAGAAAAACTCAGCTATTTAATCAGGTAATTAAGAATTTAAGATTCAAGTTCAATAAGATTAAGAAAACTCAAAACTTGTACTAACTCTGTAAGTTAACTACAATATACCTACCAATATACATTGTATCTCAAAATGAATACCTATTAGCTCATAATGTACGATACTATTAATACCTACTATTTATATTTGAATTTGTAATATAGTATACGGTATATCTAATGCCAGTTAAGCTATGTAACATAATATATCGATAAGAACAAGAGATCTAATTAAGAATAGGGGTTCTTGAACTAGTCTTTAGATTAATAGATGATATAGGTCTAATATATTTGTCTCATTTTAGTCAGAGTCCGTTCGTATAGTATTGTAGTAGGTACCTATATAAAGAGTAAGAGTAAAAGAGTGATAAACTTTAGAGGTTAAGGTTTCTTTATACAATTTGTCTTTGTATTCAGTACTTATACATAGGATGTAGAAGATTAGGTGTGGAGAGCTTAAGCTCGCAATAATTGTCGTTGAAATATGATCACTATATTGTGTGTGAGAAGTAGGAGGTAATCTTAATAATAATAATACTATAAAGATAAGTACGTACTCCTCCAGAGTCTGTGTACTCGAGATTTATTTAAGTCTTTTTCTGGAAATTGGCTAGTCATATATTTATTTCATTTTAAAAGAGAGTTGGATAATAAAGAGGAAGGAGGGAGGGAGGGGGAGGGATGGAAGAAGATACTGCTGAGAGCGAGTGTGCACTCCTCACAAATGTATTCTCTTTCTCTCGCTCTCTCGACTCTTTCCGTTTTTTTTTTACATAAATAGTTGCCTCGGCGTGATTTAGATGATGTGCTCCCGAAAATGTACATGTATGCATAAAGTACGGGAGAAATTATTATGTATAAGTAAATGGTGGTGGAGGAGCTCGAGGGGTCAGATGGGTCGGGCGTGGTTATGAGCCCTATATAGGTAGCACTGACTGAGGGCTGAGAACAGAAGGAGGTTTAATAACAGAGTCAGTATTATAATTTTAGGGGGGGAACATGGGTCTCCCGAAATGATCTTAATATAAAGTAGTGCTCGACTCATCTTGGAAAAACTTGAACTTTTGTTGGACCATTAGTTATGTGCCATAAAGGATGGCTGGGAAGCAGGTAGGAGAGAAGGCTGAACAGGTACATACTCGTTTGAATACAAAGGAGAATATGTACACACGCTCGCACTACTCACTGGCTCTCGCACATTATCTCAGCTCAGCTCCTACCGTTCTCCGCTTCACCCAGTAGCAGTCCAATTCTCCCCATGTGCTCATCAGCCCAAGAGCCCGGGACCCCTTTCATTTCGTGGTTGGTATTTGGGTAGGTAGGGTTAAAAAGTTAAAAGCGAGTTCAAGTAGCATTATTAGTGGGGAGATCCTTTGACACCTTTGAAAAGAGAGACCTGTAGAGTGATTTCTAACCCTTCTGTCCTATTGAAATAGAGAGGACCCTTTCCCGCATACGCGAGTATACAGGAGCATCTCTCTCGAGACCATTAAAAAAGGGACACATCTTCTTCTCACTGGGTCGACCCATTAACTTTCCTTTGGGGATATCCGCCGAAGCCGGAGCCGAGCAGAGTTCTTCCATAGGTCCTTAACCGCCTCTACTATCTTCATTGGAGGGTTTGGATCCAACTCGGAAGCCCTAATTATCAATTATGTGAGCCTTTAAAGCCCCGTATCTGTCACCACAACAGTTTGAAGCCGAGTATTAACCCGCAGCGGGTGCTCTCAGCTCCCGCTCTCTTTAAAGGGACTCCAAGGGTTTTTTCAAGGGGTGAGTTGAGAATGACTTGGTACAATTGAGGTGGTAGTACTTACGACGAGTGCTCAAAAAACATAAACAGGAGCCGAGAACCGAACTCAAAGAGAACTGCTGTGTCATCAAGTACTCACAATAGACTGGTGAAAGTCCGACCCCCGTAACAAGTGTAATTTTCAATCATGGAGACATTTGTATTGATTCCGGAACAGTTTTGCCTCGAGATTCGCAAAGGGGCTGAAGTGTGTGTGAGTGAGTAATGTAGGGATTGAACGAGGAGAGCAGTTTTCCCCATTTTCGGGGACACTCCGGACTGATGATAAAATTGGAGGTGTGCTGGCAAGGGGGAAGAGTGATCGGTACTTTTATTGGGGAGGATTTCGAGCAGCTTCCTGGGTAAAATTTCTCCGGTCAGCGTCTACCCTAACGGGGGATGTGAATTTGATTGAGGTGTTCCTTGGCGCGGGGCAGATTGTCTATGAAGTGCGAAGGCCTATTGAGATTGGTGACGAACTTGTGGTTTATTCTCCAGAGCCCCCGGTAAGCCTCAAGGCTCTTAAAGAGGCAATCTTTGAGCAGACTATGAGAGCACTTATGCTTGAAGTCCCACTTGATCTCTCCACCTCACTCTTCCAAAGGGTAAGTCACGCATTAAACCATTCAACCGCAACCCGCCCGCACAACACAAAAAAACCCATCCCTATTCATAAGCTAATATCCGTAATGTGTATCGTGTTCCAACCCCCCAAGTCTCAACTAACCCCTCTTTCTCGAGGGTACTTAAGTGCCTATCTAATCTGTCATCTCGACATTTGAGTCCTTTACGATTTCTCTTAAAACGGCCCAAGCTTTGATGTTTACATTTCGGGAGAATAATTAGCTTGATTTATCATGTAATCTTATCCGTATTCTTTCCACAGCCAAGTAGCTCCTCCGAATTAGGAGACTCAGACGGTGGAAACTCCTCCTCAATATCTCCGCCCCTCCTACCCGTCTCCGGACCCAAACCGAAGCGTTCCCGATCTCTCCTCCCATGCGAAGTATGCCAAAAAGCTTTCGATAGACCCTCCCTCCTCAAAAGGCATATGCGTAAGTCCTCCTTCTTACAGAATCCGGGGTAGATTTGATAAAACTTTGATTTTAATTGAACTTTTATTTGATTTCGCAGGAACTCATACAGGTATAGTTGTAGATTATGTATTATACTATATGAACTAGAGCGACCAGAATATGAATTTGCAAAATCTATTAAAATAATTTAAACTTGTTGCATACGGATTTAAATGCAAATGACATCAAGCTTTATTGAAGAGATTCGGTTTTTGCAATTGGAAAAAATAATTATTTGTAAATGTTTTTGTTTTTTATCGCCCATGTTTTTAAATTGCTCGTTCAAGAAGAAGAGCTCCTCCCTAGCTCTTTTAATGGGTGCACACGGCCAATTTATTACCTGATTTACTTGATTGAATCTTCTGAATCAAGTCTTTAATTTCCAAGTGGGTTTCCTTCATTTTTTTCCCGAGCTGTATTTGTTTACACAATACACTTTGTTCCAAATCCTCAAATTATCTATCATTATAATTTATATCCAATTTGTTTTGATTAATTCAATGAATGTGAATTTACGTAATTACTTCCATCATTTCAAGGAAATCTTTTTGAATTTACTTTAAACCTTAAACTTTTTATGATCCAGGTGAAAAACCAAATGTTTGTCCAGTTTGCGGCAAAGGCTTTTCAACATCCTCCTCCTTAAATACACATAAAAGGATACATTCCGGAGAAAAGGTATGTATTAATACAATACTTTGTGCCTAACAAGATGTGTACATATTTAAAATACGAATATAAACTAACTTCATTGTTTCTTAATTCCAGCCTCACGAGTGTCCAATTTGCGGAAAGAGGTAATAAAAGCATTGATTTACCTTAACTAATTACGGCCATGCTAATTATCTTTAATTATACTCATAGGTTCACTGCTAGTTCCAATCTTTACTACCATAGGATGACCCATGTCAAAGTAAGTTGGATATCTTTTTTGCATCTTGACCACTCTTTTTAGTTTTTACACCTTCCAATTATAATATCTGCTATCTTGAATCTTATGCAATTTGCACGAAAGGATTAGTAGGTACGAGACTAGTACTATTGTACTTTATTAGTACTACATAGTTAGTACTTTTTAACCTCAAAAGTTCATCAACATGATGTTTTCCTCGGAAAGACAATGCCCTTAAATTTCATATCACCTTTCCCCTTGAATTAAATTGAGGTTTTATGAAAAACATCCAAAAGATGAGGGATTTGAGGGCCATTAGGGGTTATTAGTCAAATTATTTTATAACCATTTTACAATAATTTACATATGACTGGGAGCTCGTAGTACCTACGTGAGTACATCTCATTATTCTCCACTTTTAAAGTGTACAATTCTTAATTGAGGGCCTGAATCCTTACCATCTTTGAGTGAATTTCAAAGGACCTAGTATTAGGATTAGAGTAATTCTCATCTGCATGTTTTTAAATATCTGTACGCTGTATCTTTGGGGTAATAATATGATAACCGGGGAGGGACTGTTGTAGAGTAGCGTATAAAAAGGGTGTAATTTGGCCGCTTAATACCCCCTTCATGGCAATTACTCGCAATTGATCGCTTAAAGTTACATTTATCCTCAAAGGGATTCGAGAAAGACAAAAGAATACAAGTAATATAATGTACCTAGAACGTAGGGTTGTCTTTTGAGTGGGAGAATAGTCTTAGATTAAGATGGGAGATGACTTTTCGGATAAGAGTTGAAGAAGCGGCGGCCCGAGTGCGTGGTTGCATACATCAAGTATTGTAGTACGCGAGTCTATAATGGCAAAAGGAGCTGAGAGAGACTAGCGGGGGCAATTGGGAACAAAGCACAGGGGCGCATATAGTCCATGGTTAAGAAAAGGCGGAGGAGGAGGAGGAAGAGTAGTCTTTTGGCTGGAGGTTGTTTTAGATAGTCTTCTTCTTAACAATATTCACATGTGAATCATATGTATATGCTAGTTGTTTCTCTCTCGGGCTCAGTCGAATGTGATGTGTACTGATAAGAATCAAAGGTGCCTAAGGGTGAAAAAATAAGACTCGCTCAAGTTATATTACATAGAAGAAATGGGGGAGAAACCGGTAAGTTAATAATCCATCAAAAACTGAGCTCTGAGGAGCATTCGGGGGAATAAAAAAGAATCTTGCATCTGTTCACTCTCAAGCCCGGCTCGGCTATAGGGCTTTAAGATCTAGTTTTTGACTATTCGCTACTGGTCCTGCATTTGAAACGAGTTTTTTTTTACCAACATTTCTTTTAATTCCTTATATATTCCTCGCATTGATAAGGGGGGGTAGGGTACTGCTCTTTCGATCCACTGAATCTATGAATTTTATTCCAGGCCAACTTAATTGTCTGAACCCTTTGAATCCAGACTGAAGCATACAAAATAGATCACCCTTAAGACTTTGAGAGCTAGGTTCTCTCTCACACAATTATTTGGAATTATACAGCATTTGTGGGTATATCTCTGAGATTAAATGGAATTGGAATAAAGATTAGAGTGCATTGCGTTTCGGATTGGAACCTCCTCCTCCTTCCTAAGGGCTATGTGGAGTGGCCCTGTTTACCTGTTGCTCTTTTTATTAAAGGCCTTGAGGGGCATCTCTCGCAATCCAAGGCGAAGGGGCAAGAAAGGGCAATCCATTTCATTCTCCTCCTCCTCCTCCGTTGCTCCTCGACTTTTGATACACATCCATCCGTCTAAAAAACTCTGCCCTCACAATTTTAAGGGGTTTAAAACTCATTTTTTTTACCTCAACCTCGGCCGTCATTCACTTTTATTATAGATTGTGGTTTAGAAAAGCGGTAGCTTGGCTAAGAGATGGACAGATACGCGAGAGATGCACTTTATCAGTATAAAAGGAAGAGCTATAAATACACGTATTGTAAATCCATTTCAGTTTTCAAGTTGTATACTTAATTGTGGCCAATGGGAAGGTTTTCAAATGATACTTGTCCGGGCTCTGACTCGGGAATTGGATCAAATCCCCTTCGAAAGGAAAGGGTTTAATCCATATCCATCTTTTTCCCCAACCTCAAAAGATATCATGGTCTTCTTTTTCTGAAGGAAATGAAGAATCTCTTGAGAGAATAAAAAGGCCGCTGTCAAAAGAGTTGTGGATCAAATCCTCAAAGGACATTCGACCTTAAATAAGGGTCGAAAGAGTGCGTAAAGGTGTAATTCCTCAACTTTTTTTTTCTTCCGAGGGGTCGGTTTCCCTCAAATTCATTTCTCTTTAATTGCCCCTACAATATGAATATGTAGCGAGTAGGATATGACCCGAAGGAAAGGCCATACCGATTCTTTATGCACCTCGAAACGTCCACCTTTCGGTTGTCGTGCGAGGTCTTCAGTGTTTTTTTGCCATCATATTTTTACTACAAGATTAAGCTCGGAGATAAAGTCCGGAGCAAAAGAGCTTGTGGATGAGATAAG
>JAAZTK010002130.1:0-11939 GCA_036507255.1 Megalothorax incertus
GGTCAAAATCCGTTAACAATTACGAAAGTTATCGCGAGACGGACGGCCGGACGGCCGGCCGGCCGCACAGACAGAGCGATTGTATAGGGTTCGTTCCCGTCCCATCCACGAACCCAAAAACTTGAGTAGGAGATTGAGTGTGTAAAGTTTAAACAAACTTATTGGAATACATGGAGCGAGTTCCTTTCTGACACACCTGTAATTACAAAATTGCCTGTTTTTCATCATCATCGGCTATTGGTTTTACTTTTTTATTATTGGTATTATTAATTAATTAAATTGATTGTGCTTGATTAATCTATGTAATAGATTCGAATACGAAAGGAACGGTTTTTATTAGGTAAATTGTGCGTGAAGAAAGGCGCGTTTCAACCTTTCAAATCAATTCTAGGCCTAAAAATTATCGATTTTTTGAGCTAATCTAATCTTTATTAAAATTGTCTAAACTTGTGCTAATTACATCTATAAAATGTGCTAAATATCCCGAGGACCTGGTAAAGCCATTGTAATCATCGGTTTAATAAAATTTTGTGTTTTTATGTCCGATAAAAATTGAAAAGTTTCACTTATTCAGAGCCGGTTTAATTTTGCAGTCATTTCTCAATTTAATTTGTAAGTTAATTCCACATTAATTAAATAAATAATTTATAAATCACCTATTCTTACCATATTCTTAAAGCATCTTTTTTTAAATTATAGATTATAATGGAGACAAGATACAGAGGACAGAAATATGAGCTGCCAACAACGGGTGACGCGAATGACTTTTTTGGAGGTCGTAGCTCGTCAAATAGCCGAAGACACCGTGAGGTCAATCGAGCTCAACCTCTCTTCCCTCGGCAATATTCTTTTTTGATTGTATGTGGGCTTTTGCTGACCTCATTCGTCTTTGTCAAATGGATTGATTCAAGGCTTCCTACACCTCTTTCTGTGACGGATATTGCCGATAATCCTGACAGGTTTGATGTTTTTATTAGATTTATATCATAGGCCAATTTTAATCTGTTTCATTTTATTTAAAGATTCATTGAAGAAAGAGCAAGAAATGACTTGATTATCCTGACTCAAATAGGCCCTAGAATCTCAGGCAGTCATGCTAATGATGTGTTTACTGTTGACATTTTAAAAAGGGTAAGTTTGAATTAAAACGAGATTAAAAAAGAATTCAATGCAATTTTTAATATCAAATAGATTCTGCAAGGAATACAGATTGCGGCTAAACCAATTCACAAGTTAGAGATTGATGTGCAATATCCAAAGGCTTCATTCTCAATGGGATTCCAGGAGGGGATGACTTCTTCGTATTCAAATGTAAATTGATATTTAATTTGAGAGTATATTTAAATATGAATTTCTTTTTATAGATCCCTAATGTAATTGCGAGGTTATCCGCAAACAATGCAAAATCTTCGAATAACTCGATTGTTGTGAATTGTCATTTTGATTCAGTTCCAGGCTCACCAGGTAGGTTAAATTTTGTGACATTAGATATATGATTATTTAATTTATACTTGGATAGGTGCCTCCGATGACATGTTAAGCTGTACAGCAATGTTGGAGGCTTTAAGGATTCTCACTGCGAGTACAACTCGTTTAAAGAATCCAATTGTGTTCCTTTTCAATGGTTTGCCTTAATCTTTGTCATAATATTAGTGTCTAATTTGATATGACTATTAAAATAGGTGCTGAAGAGAATGGGTAGGTTTTTATTGCACAACTAATCATTTTTTCAACTTTAATTAAAACCCCTTATCTCTCTTTGTAATAGGCTCCAGAATTCACATGGATTTTTAAAGGGAAAAACAAAGGATAGTTCGGAGATCGGGCATCCCTGGGCCAAGAATCTAAAAGCTTTTGTAAATCTGGAAGCAGCAGGTGCGGGTGGAAGAGAAATCCTATTTCAAACAGGTCCAGGGAACGGTTGGCTCCTCGATTTATATTCGTAAGTCCTTTTATGGCTTTTATTAATCAAAAATTTCAATATATGAGAGTATTTACATTTATTTAGGCAAGTTCCACATCCTTTCGGTTCAGCATTAGGAGAGGAAGTGTTTCAAAGGGGACTCATTCCATCTGATACGGATTACAGAATTTTTAGGGATTTTGCAAAGATTCCAGGTAAAATCTTGCCCTGTTTACAGAATTCTTTCCTTTTAAATTTATTATGACCATGCCTAATACGAGAGTTATTTCAATTTGTATGTCTCTATCCCACTTTTAAAGGTCTCGATCTCGCTCTATTCAAAAATGGATATGTCTACCATACAAAGTTTGATAACGTGGATTCTGTGACGGCCGGAACGATCCAGAACATGGGCGACAATTTATTAGTAAATTAACATTTTAAATCGAGACTCATTCTAAATGTTTTTTCAGATTGTTTAAAGAATATCTCTTTATTTTGATCGTAGAGCCTTTTGGATAGTCTGGGAAATCTAGATTTTGAACTATTGGGGGATTCTTATGGTAAGACCCTTTAAAAATCTTAAATCTAAATAAAAATTGCGAAAAATCTCTCGAATCTTTTTATCAGGATCTCAAGAAAAGATTGTATTCTTTGATGTGTTCGGATTAGCATTTATTTATTACTCGGAAAGAACAGCTCTCCTCGTAAATGTCATTGTAGCATTGATTACCCTGATACTGGCTTGGAGAGATGGTATGATTAAAAGATCTAATATATTTTTGAAAGATTGTAAAATCAGAGCCAATTTCTAATATCATTTCTTAAATTCTTTTTCAGCAAATGGACAAATGTCTCAAATAATTTGGAACGTTGTTTCAACACTGGCAGCCTGGACTGGTGGAATCCTCGGTTCAATTTTAATTGGGGCTCTCCTAAACCTCATCAACTTCAAAATGCCTTACTTTACATATCCATCTCTTGTGTTTATCCTTTATGCAATTCCTTGTATGTAATCAGAATATCGTCTTATTTAAATCGTTAGCTAATTTTTAATTATTATTATAGGTTTAATCTGTCAAGTTCTCACATATTCTGTAATGCTCAAGAATAACGAAGACGCTTGCTGGATCTCATCCCGAACGACAATGGCTTTCCTTATCCTCGTTTTGACGTTTACTTCAAGGGCAATATTCGTTTTTACCATAAATCTGAGTTTCTCCGTATTTGCTTGGTACAGACTAACTACATTGTCAACAATAGAATATTTTACATGATAAAACTTAAAATGCTATTTGATTCTTTTACAGGTATTTTTCCCGATATCTCTTTCGGGATGGACAACGTAGATTTCTCGTATATCTTGCAGTTGGGGAACTGTTTCCCCTTACATTTGCTCTATACTTGGCTCACACTACCATTATGTAAGCTGGAAAATCATAATTCCAATTAAGCCCTTAATTAATTAATTCGCTTTCCAGTACCTTTATTCCAATTATGGGCCGAAGTGGAAGCGAAGTTCCAACTAATCTTTTTGTTGGATTACTCACTGCCATTGTTATAAGTCTGCCTGGTGCAACTGGACTTGGTAAGAATCATTTCTTTTATTATTTACAAAATTAATTTAAACTGGATCTTTCTATTTGATTTTAGTCTCAATCTTTTTATTCTTCAAAAAGCTTTTCATTAAAGTATTTGGATTGTTTTGGATTATATCATTACTGGCTATTCTGCTCATTGTTGGAAGAATCCCATATACGGAAAAAACACCGATGCGGCTTCACCTTGTTCAAGTTGACCGAACCTTTTATAACACGGATCTCACTTCGGTAAAGAGCACTGATTCTGGATTCTGGTTCTTCAATTTGGGTAAATAATAATATGAATTTTGAAATGTTTCAAAAGTTTTCAACTATTTTATATGTATTTAGATCCGAATATTCCATCCTATTTCACGGAATTTGCAAAAACTGTACCGGAAGTTGAGAGGAGAACAAATATAAACGTAGCCCTAAATATAAAAATTTAAAAAGTTAAAACCTTCAATTTATCTAACTCTAAAACTTAATAGGTAGACGACTGCAATAATTTGCATTGCGGGCTCGCATATTATTTTCCAGTTTGTCATCTAGTCAAAAACACTCACTGGATACCAATATTAGAAAGATTTCCACGCGAAATGTGTGAGTAACTCTTTAAATTATGCTTAATCGAGATTTTTAAAATGCATTTTATATTATTGTATTAGCCTCACGCGTTCGGATGGACATTATCTCGGATACTTGGATTAGTGAGAATATTCGTCAGATCTCATTCTCCTTTGTCGGCCCTGACCATCAGGTATGCGTTTACTTTTCACATGTTTTGATAATATATCGTTTACATTTTAAACCTTTGAATTCTCAGACGATTGTCCTAAGTCCTGGAACAGACTGGTCAATGGTCAAATGGGATTTAACGGAGAGCATTCTAAACTCAAAAGTACCCTTCAAGAATAGGCCTACTTATTTCATATTCTATGCTCGGGGGATTGAATTTGAACGGTTTAATTTCACGGTGGATCTAATGCGGAATAAAAAGCCTGTGGATGAGAGAGCTTCTGCTCTAGATATTGTACCATTCAAATTTTTATCTTCAGTAAGCTTGAAATAATTTTTATTTGAAGATTTTCTTCTTTTTCTCTTCTGGACTAATTTACAATTCCAATCTATATTTCATTGAAATAATATTATACTTTTTCAGTGGAGAAGAAATGAGGACAGCGAGTTTGCGAGAGTTTGAAAGCCGGTTCCCTTCTTGGACTTATTCGCTTGGATGGAGCGCAATCGCTAATTCTTATTCAATCCTTTAACAAAGTACGGTTTTAACTGAACTTTAAATTGAATTATTAATTTATTAGATTACCTTTAACTTTTAAGATACATTCAATATTAATAATTCATATGCTTGCATTTCTGCCTAAACTTTAATTATATACTCTTGTTAGGGCATAATTACCTATTCTAATCATGACTGTATTTAAGTAGTTTGTAAAACAATAGAAATGATATCTGTATTAGAGTCTACCAGTGAATAATTTAATGAAAAAATCTAATCTATAATAACGCGTTAACTCTATTTTATAAGATTGCTCAGACTAAGGAATTGCATTTGAATTTGCAGTACATAAGTATTGTACTACTATACTACTACTACTAGTATGAGTATGTAATAGTAATTAATCAAGCTCGTTCCAAAAATTCTATATAGTTTTCAAATAAGTAGTTTTATTGAATACAGATATTTACATTAAACAATTCCAATGTTATAGCCTGTACTATTGTAGACGTAGTTAATTTACCAATTAATTAATAGAAGACTCGAGGAATAAGTATACCAAAGATTTCAAACTATTTGACAATTTTTATATAGGAAAGTACTTGTACAATACACGACTATATTTACGATAGATTCACTCTGATTCACTCTACCTCGATTCTAATTATTATACGTGACAAGTATAATAATTGACATTTATCCAAAGTAGGCTAAAAATACCTAATAAGAATTAGTACACTGCACAGGTACTTGAATTTTAAATTCTTTAATTCTTTAAAAATGAAATGATTGTTAATTGTTGATTGATAAAGGTAAATAAAAATATAAAAATTCACTAGTAAATGTAAAGCAAATAGTACCAGAGTTGAGGGGTATAAAAAATGTAATATAAAAATCTTTGAAATCTTAAAAATGTAAAAGTTAAAGAGTAGGTACACCGTACAAGTATTAATCAGGTAATATTTGATTCTCCAAAAGTATCAGGTAATTGAGGATCTGGAATTATCTAGTTTTCCTTATTGGACGCCTTTGACTCATGGTCAATAAGGAACCTCTTGACCTGGCTTCCAGCTTCTGTCCCCCCATATAGACCAATCTTTCCATCCTTCCTGGTGACACGGTGACATGGGACTATTATAAGCAGGGGATTTTTCTTGAGAGCAGTGCCAACAGCCCGAGACGCTTCTAAAAGTTGAATACAAATATTCTAATTAAAAAACATCATACAAATTTTATTCAATTAGGCATCTTACTTGGATTGTCAATTAGCTCCGCCAGCTCGCTATAAGTCACAGTATGTCCAAATCCAACTTTATCCTTCAATGTCCGCCAAACAAGTCTTTCAAAATCAGTCGTAGATTCAGGTAACAGACAAAAATCCGGGCATTTCATCTTGTGAATTTCTCCCGGATTTTTAAAATACGAAATTAGCCAGTCTGTTCCCAAATTTAAATGTTTTTCTGGTCCTTCCGGTTGTTTCCCTCCTTGAGGCTTGACATCCATGTCTACTCTGTAAAATATTTATTTATTGTAGTTTTATTTCGTTAATTAATTAATTAGTAAACTTACTCAAATGACAAAAAAGCTCCCACAGGTTTTTCACGGTCAATTCTGTGAAGACCATTTTTACAAGCTTCCAATGTCAAGAGACCTATAGGTGACGGCAACTTTTTTGTGGTCAATTGACACAATTCTGCCATTATTTAATACGTTAATTACTCGTTAATTAGAGGTAATTAGCCCAAAAATCGAAAGGATTACGAATTTTTTAAAAATCACAAAAAAATAAAATCATTTCCCCGCTTTGCTTTCAATTCCACTTTGCACCTTTTAGATTTATTCGCAAAGGGACGCACAAACGTTTCTACGTTTGTCTTTTAAACGTTTTTTAAAGACGTTGCAAGTTAAATTTTTAAATATTTCAAATTATAATTTTTTTATCCAAGCATAATATTAATTAGTAATTACTAAATTACTAAATTACCTTTTAATCCATCTCCTATAATAAAGTCTCTTAAAATTATTGCTCAAGGATTTAATGCATTGTAATTCATGGCCCAGGGGATATCCCAAAATACATTTAAATTTTAAAAGCATTTCTTTAATATCGAATAATTAATTACAAATAATTCAAGTAGTAAAAAAGCTTGTAATGATAAACATTATGTAATTTGGTAGTTTTTCTTGTGGAGAAGTCTCAATGTAGTATTTTTCGCTATTGAATAGTTGAACTGGTTAGCCATGTAGTATATCGAAGGTCAGGGAGCAAAAAAATATTCCATTGACTATATGTACCTACCTAATATATTGTATGAAAGTTTAAACATTCTCATGCTGGGGTAAAAACCCTATCGCTTAATCATGTATGAATTAATACAAAGAATATGTCCTTATTACGTAAAAGCTACAAAATTGTCTGCTTACATAATAAGATTCACATTGCATTAGTTTAATTTTATGAGTTCACATGAAAGGGCAAAAAGGAGAGCAATTTTTGACCTGCTTGATTTGTATCTTTGAGATATCCTGGTTCAAGATTTCCGGTTGAATCTTTTGGTAAAGGTTAAATATATTTTGAATTGTTAAATTACTTGAATAGAATATATCGATTGCATTGTTGAGCAAGAGGTAGTTTTTGGTTGAAGTGTAAATTTGTGGTTGAAAATATTTGCATATATCGGAAAGCCCAAAGAGGAGATCCAGTAAAAGGCTATTGCTCTATAAAGGATTGCGTGTTATTTAGGTCATTGGAGGATTAGATTTAAATTAATAGTATGGAAACTTTCAACGTGTAGAGCTGGCCAAATATTGTTATTTTTTGCACACATTTAATTATTATTTTATTTAGATTCGGAGATTGCTATAAAAATCTTGAAATGGCCGATCCTCCAACACAAAAAGAACTGTCCATCCTGCCCCAGGTTAGTAATAGTACAATATTTTCAGTTTATTTATTTGAATTTATTGACCATGGCCCATTTCATTAAGCCCTTAAATTATCGAATATCTTAAGTCACTTTTAATAAGATTGTACTTGGGATTAATGAGATTCATTAATTCATGTTCTATATATTTAATTCAGTTTCGAGAAGCAGTAGCAGATTTATATTTAAACGAAGAGGACAACTCTGATATACAGCTTCTTCGATGGATTCGGGGTAAATTATATTTGCCAATTTACTTGCATATTTACTATTTGCTTAATAATTTGTATTTATTTCTAAATCTATTATTTGATCTTTGTAGCGAGAGATTTGGATTTAAAGCAAGCAGAAGCCATGTTGCGAGAAGTGAGTTATATTAAATACTCGTAATGATAACACTACTTATAAATTAATACAATGAATCATTTTGGAAATATGGATTAAATGCAAGATTATTATATCAAATCCTAGAGCAGAAAGTGGTATAATGAGAACAAGATTGATCGGATTTTTGAATGGGAATCCCCTGAATTGTTCCTTGAGGAATGTCCCTATGAGATAACCGGCTTTGCAAATGATGGAAGTCCAGGTAAAACAATAAATTAAATAATCAAACTAATACATATGTAGGTACCTATATGATATTCTATGATACGATGTTCTAAACAAACTCTAATTGTATAGTGATCTTTATTCCTCTTGGGAGCTGGAACATCAAAAAGAGTACTATACTCTCATTTCCAATCACTTTTTAAATTCTTTGCTAAAAAATTTTTTTTCCAGTCACCGAAAATGCCGAGAAAAAAGATATTTACATGCGATATGTTTATCTGATGTTTGAGCGGGTTATAAGGGAAATGGATCAAAGGATTGACCCCTCAACAAAGCAGAAAGTGACCCAATTTATAGCCGTTTTTGACTTCCACAATTATTCCTTTAGGCAACTCATGTCAATCTCGGGTAATTTTGCTTTTAATATATAAATTGGTATCATTTTAAAATTTAAATTCCAAATACTGCAATTCTAGCCGTAAACGCCATTCTGGATTCGGTTAAGCAATTCGAAAGTAGGTAGATATTTGATTATTGGATTTTACGTTAATTGATTATTAAATTTAAAGCAAACTACCCTGAGAGATTGAAGGCAGCATACGTCATCAGATGTAATCAAATCATTGTAGTAATTTGCTATTCCGAGATCTACTGTCTTAATTTTATTTAGCTCCCAGAATATTTTCCATCCTTTTTAACATGGTAAGACCTTTATTGGCCGCAAGAACGCTTTCAAAAGTGGAGATTTTTGGGTATAACGAGGGAAAGTGGAGCCAAGTTTTGTTTTCCTCAATTTCTGAAGAAGGAATTCCCGAATTTTATGGAGGAACTGCAAAGATAACGGTAAGATATGGACAACTGCCGAATCAGAACCTAGTTCAATGAGATTTTGATATTCCATTTCCAGGTATTGAATCATCGTGGAGTGAGAAATGCTCCATGTTCCAAATACCCATCTTAATGTTATCTTTAATTCCGGAATCTCTATTTTCTTGCCCTATATTCGTTACTGATAAATTGTCACAACTCGTCAATTTTATAAATTGTACTACAAAATTTGTAGTACAAATTGAAGAAATGTAACTCTCTTAAGTAATAGTAGCATCACATAAAATTTTTTGTTCCAGAAGGGAAGTGAATAATTTTTGATTTTTCATAGCCTTACATAATATTATGATATTTCTTACTAGACTTTGATTTTTGATAATAGGTAATAAGGTACAGATATCTGTACTTTCAGAATTTATATAATTTTAAAGTTATCCTTTCTTTATAAAATGAAATAAAAGCTAAAATTAAATATAATATATATCAGTGCATTGCATATTCTTGTACAATAAAGTATATTACTAACATACAATAGGTACAATATTTTAAAAGGATTTTATTATTATGTATTGTAGATTGCCTTCACCCAACCTGGTATAATAAAATTTGATAGGCAGTTTGCAAATCTTGTTTTTACTCGCCTTTTTCGTTGGACATCAAAGAAGTCCAAATTTTAACTTCCAGGTTAACTCTTCATGTCGCGATATGATATAATAATTATATGCTATGAAAGTCAAATGGAAAATATTCCATACCTAAAAAAGTTTAAAGCCTGTAATTGTACTTCATTACGGCCTTGTAAGGTTGTAAGTAATATGTATGACTATGTCTGACTATGTATAGATTCATCACGGAAATACCTAAGTACACATATATAATACATATTTACGATTAGTTATTCACTTATACCCTTTAATATTTTCCGATTTTTTACCAATATCTGGTTTGATTAGGTTATTAAATAAGGTGGCGAAAAAAAATCTTGCATTATTCCAGGATCAGTACTTTAAAGTTTAGGTTTGTCTTTGCACGCTATTGCATTGTGGAAAACTTGAGATAAAATAGAATTCATTAGTAAATTACTAATCGATAAAAGCGATAAGGAATATTTTTAAAAAATCAAAAACAAATTGTGCATTTGATTACATAATCGGATATATCATAAATACAGTATAGTATACTTTCAAGTTTCAATACACCGGTTTGCATCTCAAAGATACATACTTATACTATTATGGGCATCAAATAAGAATTTACTTTTTAGAATCTCTTAAAGTTAAAAAAATGGAGTATAAAAATGAAGACAATTACCTAATGAAAAATGGCAAAAAGATCAAAGAGGAGGAGGGCGGCGGATGCCTCCTGGGGACAGCTAAGAAGGTTAGTTTAATTAGCATTAAAGTAAAATATGCAATAATATCCTATATTTTCCATTTCTAGTGCCGAATTACTCCTCCCCGGATGGGATGCATTTTCCTAATAACCTCACTCATCTTGCTCTTTATCTGCGTGATCCAGGTTCTGATCATATTTGCATATGCAAATACAAATATGGAAAGAAACCGTCCAGCAATGAGCTTCGCTGCAGGGCAATGTGGACCATCAAAGGAGGAGCTAATTGAATTAGTAAATAATCTCATTTATTTTAAAGAGAATACAGATATTTACACTCTATTAATTGTAGGGAGAGAATTCTACATATGAATTGTTGGAGAGATTGAAGGATGATAATTGGGATCTTCACACTGTCTTTGAAGATGGGGATAAGGTATACACTTTCTATACGCCAAATCAAATCATTTTGGAATCTATATTTCTTTCAGAGTTATATTCACAAGAATGGAGATCAATATAAAATCACCGTACGTAAATCATTTCAAGACCTAAATTAGAAATTACCTATATTTTTATAGGGCAAAATTGCAGCAAGTCCCGAAGATATCCTCGACATAGTTTTCGGCGGTATAGGTATGTATTACAGATAAACGGGGTGATAAAGGCAATTTTAAAAATGTTAAATAGTTAAGTGCAATGAAACCTTCAAGGATTATGATTTCTGCAAGATCCTAAAGGTTTTTTCATTTTTGTCTATAAAAAAAACTTAAAAGCACTCAAATTTATGCAATCTTTAGCAAATAGATGAGAGAACGGATATTGTATACCAGAAAACCCACGGGGTAATTTAGAGAGTTGACGAATTTCTTTGAAATACATCTTGATAACATTTTTTAAAGTTAGGACCAATCTCCCCCAGAGATTTTATAACCCTTCGGCACTTTCGGCGCATCGTTAGTGATAACTACGTTTTTGCTAGCAAGTCAATAGAATATGATGACACCAATATAGAGAGGAAAAACGATCCTGTTGCTGTCAGGTATAGAGATAATTTAAGTAGCGTATGGAATTGGATATGTAAAACATTTAAATCTCTTTAGGGGTTATATGGGAATCTTTGGTTGGCATTTGAAAGGAAATCCGGATGAATTTGACATTACAGGTGAGCCCTTACAAAAGGAAGCTCATCGAGTCATCACTATCAGCCTCGAATATTGAAATGTTTTGCTTTATATATTTTAGATTTTGAAACAATGACGGATGTAAAATACTCTTATTCGTAGCATGAGCAAGCTTTCTAAAATACCTATACTCGTAATATATATAACATTTTTACAGAGCAATATAAAAATGATCAAATTTCCATTCTGGGATGGATTCGTAAGACTCGATTTAATTACCATTTTCATAATATATGGATTTTAAAATGTGATGAACTACCTACCTAACGGCATTTGATCTTTATTTGACCATGGGCATGACAAAAAGAATAATACACAATTTAGGACAAAAATTATTCGAAGAAATATTTATAGGTAGTGGAATTGATTAAATGGGTTTAATTCTGGGAGGACTCCGAG
>JAAZTK010002131.1:0-11936 GCA_036507255.1 Megalothorax incertus
CATGCCCCGAATTTTTCTACATTTTTTGGTACCAATTTCATGAATTTATGAGCTTCCGTGTGGGAGGAGATAGATAACATATATATATACATACATACATGAAACCTTTTCATTTTATAAAGGAGATTATGCATCATAGTTCTTACTTTACTAGACTTGATGGTTGGGTTGGTTGAGGGCTGTCCAAAAATACTTTAACATGAGAAGCTGGATTTGTGAGATCCTTGATGATTTTTAAAGACTTGTCAATTTGGTTGGTCGATAGGAGAGGCTTATTCAATTCACGTTTGTCACGCGTAATTTGACTCAGTTTTGCAAATCGTTCCGTAAGAGACATTTTCTTTTCATTATCTGAATCATCAGAGTCGGAATCTGAGCTGCTCTCGCTTGATCCTAAACAAAAAAAGGAGAGAATTAAGAAAAGATTTAAACTAATCCTAAACTTATTTTACATACCATTTTTAGCTTTAGATTCCCCTTTTACTGCAACTATCGTCTTATCCCCTTTTCGTATAGGATTTGTCTCAGGTTTCGATACAGAGGATTTGCTTGGTCTTGCTTTAAACCCTAAAAATACAGATTTATGTTCAATACATGATTAATTAAAATAAATTAAAATTTTTACCCAAAGATTTCAATTTTTCACTCGTTTGCGGTTTCCCAATCGCTGCATTTTCCTCTGCTGAAGGTTTAACATTGGTAGGCTTCCTTTTGATTTTACTTGATTTCGTTTTTAGCGTGCTGGTTTTTGAGTCTGGAAGTTTTGGCTTCAACTTTGCGGAATCATCAGAGTCTGTAGAAGATGAGGAGCTAGACCTTGTTTTTCTACGATCCCCAATGGATGACGAAGAGCTCTTGCCTCCGCTGCTCCTTGATCTTGATCTCGAGGAGGTAGATGAGGAAGAGGATGAAGAGAATACTCTCCGTTTTGGTGGATGTAATTGCAAAACATCTTCATCAGATTCGGAGCTAGATGTGGGATATCTTTTTAATTTTCCTCGCACCGCTTCTCGAACCCTCTCAATTATGCTCTGAAAAATGAAACAATATTGACTTGAAGATACTAGCCATTTTAAGACTCAGGATCAATCCTATCTGTATACCTTTGTTTCAGCCTTTGATCTCTTTTTTAATAGTTCCTTGCTTAATGAATTTAGAGATTCAGAGGAGGAGGATCTTTTTCGTTTTGAGGATGTATTATCAGATCTTTTCCCCCTATCAGATTTGGTTGAAGAATTGGGCATATTCCTTTCATCCCTCCTTCCCAATCGAGGTGATTCATTATTTTTCTTGATATTTTGCACATTTCTAGCAGAAGACCTTTTAAAACAAAATATTTAAAATAAAAATATTCATACGTTCATTGAATTTATTCATATTACCTATCGAACCGCGATGGAGAAGGGGAACGAGATTTCCTTTCCTTCCTGATATTTCCGGAACGCGTACGATCATAGCTGGAACGCCTGGGGGACCTAGATCTGGAATGCCTTGCAGCATGCTTTGAATTTTGATGGTACAATTCCTTAAATCCACTATGCCCCCATCTAATTACAGTAAGCATTTAGAACTAATCGTACAAAACAACAGATTTTATTTCAAACCTATTTGGATCCCGATCTTCCATGTCAAGTAGCCGATTATTCAAATGCGAATCTTTTGATTCTCTCGCTTTCTTCACGAGTTGATCGAGACGTTTGGGGTTTCTTTCATCTGTAAAACAAATTAATTTAATTTTTAATTCTGTTTTAAATATTATTAATTAGTTATTTAAGAAAAACCTTTCCCGGTTCTACGAGAGTTTCCCCTTTCTCGGTCTCTGCTCCTTGACCTAGCTTCGTGCTCACCCCTGCCCCTTCGATCCCTTGATGGCGACTCTGGATATACCATTTTGTCCTTGTTTGGTGTAAGATTAAGGTTGAGAGAACCACTTTTGGGCAAGGGTAACGAGTTTCTTGTAATCTTAGATAAAGTCTTTGAAGATGACGAGTTCAATCTTTGATTTTGAGAACCCCCACCCTTTTTCATTGGAAGCGGCATACTTTGTTAGGCCTGAAATACGGCATAAATGGGAATTAAATTGAATCCATCAAATTAATGTGAAATACATTTAATAATACACTCATAAATCACATTGCATTGAGAATTATATTTAGGAATTCTTTGGAATAATAGGTGATTTGAAATTCTGTAAAATACCGTAAGCCTGTCAAAATTAGGTATATTTTTACACTGAAGTTTTCAAAATACAAGCACAATGGCCATCGCTGCTGGCGTTTGGATTCCCCGGAAGTTCTTCAATGATCATTGATCAATTAATGCAAGGGATTACTATTCATTTTGCAAATTGTAAATTGGACAAGTTCATGTTTTGAATGATATAGGGTAAAGGGTTAGCGTTCTTGATGAAAACAGTAAGATGAGCTTCCAGTTCTTTTTGAGTATTAATTGATCCATGTCCTTTGCAAAATACAAAGAGCTTTGTATTATAGTATCACTTTTAACACTTTTAACAGCTCCCATTTTTCAAGTTCTATTTCGGCTTTCGAATGTCAAGTTCAAACCTTCATTAAAGATATATCACAGAAACTTTTTCAATTGCTCAAAGTACCTGCAGTGCATCTCTAGCTATATTTTAATATAGCTTAAATTGCATTAATCACACAGCTGGATTTTGTCCATCAATTAATCAGATTAATCTTGAAATTATTGAGATTTGGTACTTTTTTTATACAGTATACAGATTAAACTTTACACATGTAGTTTTTTACGACTTATCCTTAGTCTGATATTAATACAATACATTACATACCTATCAAGTTTATAATTGGTTTTTTAGTCACGACACGTCCAATAATAATACGACAATAAAACTCGAAATCTGATCAAAAATAGTTTGGTATTACTATTAATTTGTAATTTTAAACTTGTAATGTTCACTTAAGATTAGATTAAAATGAATTCAGATTTCAGAATTCTTGAATCTGTCCAGTGTCCAATCAAAAATGAAAAAATAAATGTATCTTGAATCTGATGCACCAATGCAAACTTAATTACCTAATTTATGAATCCAGAATCGATCTTAAAAATCTGTTTTGATAAATCAGAATCAGAAACCAAAATTGATATTTTAAAAAACAGTGGTAATCGGAAATCCATTAATTGTCACTTGTCAGTGCAAATTGCACTGTGCAATGCACTGTCCAGTGACAGTCCATTAAAGTAAAAGTTTAAATTTAAAAACGAAATATCATAAACATAATTATGAACTTTATAAAAACAATTAATTATTTACCATTTTTCTATTCTTTTATTGTAAAAACACTTTCACAGGGCTGAGGGAATCAATCAATCAGTTATAATAGTTGAATAGGACGTTGAATAGGTTTCGAATATTACTCCAAAATTCAAATTAATTTAATTTTAAACTTTAATTTCGAGAATTTCAATTAATTCGAAAAATACCTGTTCAAACTTCAAAGTCTCCATGCACTCGACTCTCCTTTAATGATGGCAAGCTCGAATACCATACAAGTATGGCATATGCATTGCATTTGCATGTATTGGGAGACATCGCTCGTTTCTTCTCAGAACTCTTGCTGTTTGCGGCTTTTTTGTAAAATCAAAAATTCTTTTTTAACCGGAAATTAAAAAAGTTAAAAAAGTTAATTGTTAATTGTTTTCATCACCATTCGAAAATTCTGACAAGTGTCAGCAAAATTGAATTGCATAGGTCATAGACAGACTTGAGTACATTATCAAGGTAAGTTAATAATTTAAATTACTACTCCTAGACCTTGTCGAGTCTTAATTCTATTTGTATTCTTTTTTACAATAATTATAAAGTTATTGTTTTTATTGTCTATTGTTTTCTAATTATCCGATCAAAAAAGCAATTAATTTAAAATTAATACAGAAATTTTGAGCCAAAGAAAGTAGGGTAGAATCGGATTCTAATTTATATTGCCAAGTCTTTTATATTTAGGTCTTTGAAGTTATTTTTTTAAATCTATTTTTCTTTTTGATTTTTCAATAGTTGGATATGGGGAATCATCATTCATATGCAAGATGCGAGGCAAAACCAGATCCGTCAATTCTCCTTGCTCCTCCACCACCACCACCCATGGGGCCAGGAGGAGATGGGTCCCCTCATCCACCAAAAGAGTATATCAATGAAAAGTTTGCACACAATCCAGGAACCCTTGAAGAACTTCACAAGAAATGCAAAGGTGAAATTAAAATTACAACTTATTTGACTTTGTACCTATAATTTAAAGTTGTATTATTATAAATTAAATGATTTTGAATTTACCCGATCTAGAAATATTCCCGACACCATTCGAGGGTGCCAAGATTCTCATAAACAAGGGATTAAATCAAGGATTCCAAGTCTCTCATAATTTGACATTGAGCTCAATTACTACCATGTGGCTACCGATTTGGTGGAACTTATGTTGGGACTAGAATGGTATTTATACTTTAAATAAACCTTTAATTAGACTATAAATTGCATCATTCTATTCTTTTATAATTAGATTTCTCCCAGTGAGCCTGCCGTTATTATGATGGCCGGTATAATTAATTATTATTCATTGCCCTCATAGGTTAATACTAAAAGACTAATTGTTTGTTTTTTAAATTAAAAGATATGGATCCGAGTGGAAATCTTAATGCTCAAGGGATCAATCAGATAACTGATCGAGTTAAACTCAAGTTCATGGCTCAAGTATTGTAAAATATTATTTATTTTTTATATTTAAATTATGGATCTGATGGTTCAGGTCGTTAACAACAAGTATCAAACTCATCAAGCATCCCTGGACGTAAAAGGATACAGTTGGAGTGCCACTGCAGCTCTAGTTAATCCCAATATATTCAATGAATCAGGTAAGGTGCGATTAGCAATTAGTATACCTGCTAATTAGCATGATAGGCCCGAATTACATGCGTCATGATCAATAAAGTTACAATAGATACTATACTATACAATAGATAATCATTCCTTTCCTTAATTTGATAATTCCAGGCATTGGGGTAGTATCCTATTTGCAGAGCTTTACTCCAAGAATTGCTCTGGGTGTGGAAGTTATGCGTCAAGTATCGCAACAAATCCCAGGAGGAGCTGGAAATATTATATCTGCTTCTGCTCGTTACATAGGTATTAATAATCTAAATTCTAAATATGAATTATCTATTTACCAAACTAAATTATACAACTAACTACTGTATTTTAGGTGACTTGAGTATTTGGAGTGGCTTTTATGGATCAAATGGACTTGGGGTTTGTTACTACCGGAAAATGAATGATGAATTGCAAGTTGGCGTAGAAGTAGAAAATAGTGTTCAATTGCAACAAACGGTGGCTTCCGTTGGCTATCAATTTGACATCCCAAAGGCAAACTTCACTATGAAGGGTACGTAGACTATTGTAAAAGAGATAACTTGAAGAGATCATTTATAAATGTTTCCTCTCTTTCTCCAGGAATGATTGATTCAAATTGGACTGTTACTGGAGTGTTCGAAAAGAGACTACTACCCATGCCATTTGTACTTTCAATGTGTGGAAGTATAAACCATATAAAAAATCAGTTCAGAATTGGATGCGGGTTTACTATCGGCGGCTAGCAATTTTTTAATTATCTACTACTATCATATTATACGACTTAACTCGACTTTCGAGAGACAAAATAATAATTATTACTTAGTCAGGATTATTATTCATTAAACTTGTGAAATAAAAGTCAGCGGATTAATAAATATTAATAAATGCAAGATTTTTAGAAGTCCAATTTAGCCTAACCTAACCCGAACCAACCAGATTTTACTATCAGCAATCATGCGACCCCAGAAGTCGGAAACTACTATGATTGGAATTCATTTTTGAATAAAATTATAAAAGTCAAAATTTTTGTATCTCTGTATTTTGTATCTTTTGTATTCTATTATAATCTAGAATTAAATTATTAGATCGTTTCAATAGTTTGAATCCTTCTCAAAAAACCCTTTATCTTATTTAATGGTGTTACATAAACAAATTCATTAACACCGCCGATGTTCCGCTTAACTTTTGTCCTTGAGGTACAGATCTCCATTTATTTTCAGTTTGATGGATTTACATAATAGGCGTTTGTATTTACTTAGGAGCTACAATATATTATGGGGATGACCGATGGATTCATTAATCATCCCATCATCAAAACAAACCCACCTTTGCTTTGAATTCAATGGAATCCCGATCATCTTGACATTCCAAACGCCAGCCCATACTAAAGTAAAAGAAAGGATCAATTTGTCTCACTCTATTGATCTGCTCATCCCAATCCGTCATACCTTGAGAAGATCAAAGGGGCCTTTGTTCCCTATAATTTATTCATCTTGCCCTTTATATGGAATTTGTTGACACTTGTACATATAGTATCTCGTTTTAATGTGAAGATTTTTCCATCAATGAGCAAGGTAGCGCAAATCAAACAAAAAAAATCATATTCCCCATTCCTTATTCAGAAAGCTACAATTTTACTATTTCATAAATTTGCATAATTAATGCAAGAAGAACCTCTGCTATTATAATTTAATGTGAAATATTCCCTATTAAATAATTTTATCATTGCCTAATTATTAAGGTAGGACATGTTCAGGATCGCTCTTGAAATCTTCGTTTTTTTACATTACAAAATACAAAAATGCATAATCTCCACGCTTGCGGCTTGCTCAAATTTTATATGCTAAAAGCCTAAAAAGTAAAGATTTTAAAAAGATATTTAAATATTATGCTTCACCTAGAACAAAGACAGGTAATATTTAATTTAGGATGAGACATTCACGACTCGGCGTTTCCCCAATTATCATTTAACTCCCGTCCAAATCAAATCTTAAATGGACATCTGTCCATCTCGGAATAAAAAACAGTTTCCTTTATCTTTGGCTTGTTAAGATAAAAGGCAAGGCCTACACGTACAACTACTACTACCACGCGTACTTAGATCGTGGAATGAGCTAATTGGTTTTTAAACCACGATTTATTCCGAAATTAAATACTAGCTTGCCATGCCATATACCAGGTTAATTGTCTTTTAATTAAGGGGGAGAGAGACATCCTGAAGGATGCGTATGCGACAATACTTGACATTAATTTGCGGCCAATTTCGGATTATAAAAAAACCCTTGATGCCTCATATTCATCCCTCTTGAGTAATAGGCATTTAAATCTAATCTCAATCCCAAAGGAATTAAAATACGAGCCGTTTATGTCGGTTAAATAATTGAAAAGTGCATTTAAGGATTGACGAGTTTGTGAGCTCATCTCATACCTATTATATTGCATTGGAATAAATCAATTACATGGCGCATTGATGCGTGGAATTGCCCATCTACGATAAAAATTTCGGACCTTGGGTTTGAAAGTGAATTGCAATTGTAAATACTAATTGCGAGTAGGTAGTATGTAGGACTAGGGCTAGGTAAGAATCAATTGGAGGATTAATTTACTTAACCCAAATTGGTACTATTTATTTATACCAATTTCATGATCAGGGGAAGATACAAAACTAACAATCCCCTTAAATTCTTACTATCCCTACCTGAAATTCATTGAGGAATGACACTGGGTGAATCCTTTACCCTTCATATTAATATCCCATTGTGTTTCATCAAGACTTTAATTGAATCTTTGCTTCTGCTGCTGGATTTTTAACGAGGGATCCCCCCATCAAGGATTTAAATTGATTTCTCCGAGCTTATAAATAATATAATAGCATTTTCAATAGAGGATATTAAATATGCGATTAACAATTCAATTTCAAGATTAAATATACAAGTTGTGATTATGAAATATGCTCCTCAAAATTAAATACCTAATATTAATGTGCCTATTTAATAGAGCTGTCAGAAATGCGTGCATTTTATAATTGGACTAGGTCTGAAATTGAATTAATATATCCATTTAAACCTGTATATTATTCCTCAAGTAAATAGAGTTCATTCATTACATAACTGGGATATTTTATGTATTTTATGCATTCCTTCTGAGAATCCGATTGACCAATCCTCCTCAGCTCCCGAGCTATCATCACACACACACGCCATTGTAAAGCATCTTCCAATTAATTCCCATTTCCCATCCCATCTCCATTTCTTCCACCAAGCTTATATGAACTACGTATACATGAAGTAACCTCAAGTGAATAAACTATTAATTTAAGCATATTTGAACTAGTTGGAGTATATGAGAATTGAGAGATCAGAGCCATATAAATTTTATGCGAATATTCAAGCAATTATAAATTATGCATTTAAATTGGAGCGGATTATTTTGTGAGGGGCTCGTGACGGGTTTGACCATGTTGAATGAATCCAATCTCCGGCTGACATCTGAGGATTAACGCCGACATTGAAACAACAATATTTTGACCATTGCATTGAACCTCTCAGCCCACGTCTCAATATTCATCTTCTTAATCTCTTCTCAAGTCTCGTTGAGGTCCTCCTACCTAAAAACGCACTTCACTTGGCTAGTTTAGGCAAATGTTAACATGGGAAAGGTCAAACCATGATAGATCCTCAAGCTTTGACCTTGGATGACGACGCCTCGGAAATAAGTCAAGTTGGATTTGGAAATAAAGAATGATCTATTGTTATATCCCAAGTTCGGGGTAATTCGAGGATTATTTTCATAAATTCAAGTAAATATTTGGCTAATCCTCCATGTAAAGCTCATTAGGCTGCATACAATAGGATGAGCGAAAAGTGCCGTTTTGGAATATAAATCCATTTTTATAAATCCTTAAGAATTTGGCATTATAAGGTTCAGGTAAGCCTTTGAGAATGGACCGCAAATAAATCCTATTGTGAACCTTATCTCACTTTATTTTTTTTCAGCCATTGAATCTCCAATTTAAAAAGAGATTCAATCAAGGGAGGATTTAAATCCCTTGAATCGAATGATTCAACAATTTGCTCAGAATGAATAAATGGTTAATTAGCAAATGATGGGGCCAGATTGTTTAATTTGATAAAATGATAGGATTACACAATTTCATGGAGTGATACTCGGTCCTTATTATGCAAATAATGTGTGATTTGCACAAATATTTAGCTCTTGTGCAAACAAGGCTTAAAATTCTTCTAGAATAGGTAGATATATTTCCTGTGGAGTGGTGCCATTGCATAATGGTCATATATCTTGGACATTGGAGAGAGGGCCGAGTTGATTAACTGACTGTTTTTTATTAAGATAACCGAGAAATTGATTTTATCCGCTTTTCAATCTCGTAAGATTAGATTTACCACTGATCATAGATCTCTCATATGTACTATTTGTAATTCACAATCACTCGTGGACACTCATCCTATAAACACACAAATTCGATCCACCCTTCTTCATCTCCTCGCATTAAAAATCCTGAAAGGTCCATGGGCAGTAAACCACATATTAATTTGTGGTCTGCATAAATGAATGAATCTAGGACCATCTTAATCTGCACATTAATTCACTTGTTTGCACATCTAGAGAAATATACCAAAATTTACCACTTTTTTGCACAAAATCGCGATCTTACCCAGTTCTCACAAGCATTTAACATGGGGGGAATTGATTNAAATCGCGATCTTACCCAGTTCTCACAAGCATTTAACATGGGGGGAATTGATTAGGAAATTGCGTGAATAAAGTCATTAATATTTCTCCCTTTTACAGCCATATGGGCTAAGGTGAAATAAGTTGAGATCTCATAAAATCAATCTCAATCAACGGCCAATGTTGTGTTCAGATCTAACGAGATTTGAACACCTAGCCAAAAATTAAGTAAGCTTCTGCATTTTTTTTTACAAGTTTTGAACTCGCAAATTTTTGGGGGGCAATTAGTAATGTTTTACTTAGCTTTAGATTGCTTAAAGCGATATCTTAACTGCCTCAAGTGACATATCAAAAATACATTATTTTTATGTATTTCAAATAAAAGAGAATATGATATGAACATGTTTATTCTCACACACGCGACGTGTCTTTACATAATCGCATCAAAATATTTTGAAATTTTTTTTTATAAAAAAATGTTGACGAGTTTTTGTGCAAATTGACCAATATTAAAAAGATACTTGTCAGATTATCCATATTATGCCTTAATCCGTGTTTTGCATTTGTTTATACGGCTAATTACACACTTACGAGCTTCCCTATTTACCTTAAAATTAGGAACTATTGCGGGGATAAACAGGAAATTGCAGTAAAACATCAAAGATTGACAAATTGCAACATACCCTATATCAAGAGGGCTTAACATCACATTTGTTCATGCTCAATTATTCAAATTAAAAAGACTCCTCAAAACTCATCCTCAGTGTTTGGATTTTGGGGAGGAAAGCGGCTTTTCACACATAGTGATAAAATCAAAAGGAAGTTATCAAAATATTATTAAATCTCTATTTTCGGTGTATAAAGCCACAAGTTCTCACCAAAAAGCTCATCAAAGAACAAACATATCCAAAGAAGAGTCATTCAATTGACATGTTCAAAGGGGGATTGAGGATTTAACTCGTGTTCACAGAAGCGGTAGATTTTTTTGGAGATGCGTTGATTGTTAATATATTAAGATTTAATTGTAGGAGGATCTGCAAAGGATACATGAGTATTGGGAAATCTTGTCCATTCTTAAGCCATGTATTAAATCATCTTTGGGCTCATCGGCCAGCCGCCTATATACAATATCGTAAAATGAATTGCACTTGTAATAAGAGTTGGAGACCGTGAAATTCGCTGCTAATTGTGAGAGAATTGGCCGAGGAGTTTCAAAGTAATAAAAATGAATAGATTTTTAGAATGACATCCATTCATTGAGCTTAAAACAATGAAGCCTTGAAGGCTGCCAGCGTACCTTAAAATATTTTGAATCTTTACTTGTCCGAATTAAGATTTGACCGAGATCTGCCAAGGTATATTGGCTTTATTAGCTTTTAAAAGCTATTCATACATTGACCGCAAATATAGCATACTTTTTTGTATTCTTAAAATTCATTAAGCCTTATTTGCGGTATGGTCAAGTCTTAATTGAAACAAATTCAATGGCAGAATTGTTACTCAATATTTGGGAATATTCCGAATAGGGATGAGTTATTTAACGTGTTATATAAGCCTACAATTAAAGTATCAAAATGTAGGCCATAATCTTATGCCATATGCTTACCAAGTATATTTGGATTAAGCTCGTCTTATGAAAGGAATTCCAGGAATTCAATTATTTGAAATAATGCATTTAGTATTATATGATTAGTATACTAATTATTAGGTAGTCATCTTGCAAAACTTTGGACCAATTTATGGATAATTGATTCATTTGGGGGAATTTTGCGACAATTTTTATGAATTAGCTGTCTTCGCATAAGTTGAGTAAGATATTCCCAAAAGAGCTACTATATTGTGTAAAATTATCGTAGTAGACTGTAGTTAACAGTTTATGGATAACTGTTACGGAACACCCCTATTTAATTGAATTTGATTAATTCAATTAAATGCCCTTACCGATAAACTATTCTAACTCTGGCCTAGGCAGGATTTTCCGCAAAGTTAAGTGATTTATGGACTATTTCCGCCCCCAATTAGCACCATGTTACCCATTTTACGTTAAGTTAAAAAATTCTTAATTGAAATCAATGAGGAAATGTGCATTAACTTGTCGAATCCTAAAAGAATGTATTCCTGAAAGGAAGACTGCATCCATTTTAGAATGAAATATTATGGGTTAATTTAGTCAGTTTATTTAGCCTTAAGTACACAATAATAATATTTCTACAAATAATTATTTATTACATCTCATTTTTTTGGCAAAAGAATGTAATTTCCCTAATGACATCATTGTCTGCACAATCCGTCAGCGTGGCAGCAGACGGCTCTTTGGAGGCTATCAATTAGCCTTCCAATTAATTTAATTTGTGGGTCTTAT
>JAAZTK010002132.1:0-11933 GCA_036507255.1 Megalothorax incertus
CCTGTTACAGATGCTGTTTTTTAAGACATTGGGTTCGGAGGTCCTCGAGGTCATTAAACTCTTGGGTTTCTCGCTCCTGTAACTCTGGCTCGCTAGTACATGGAGGGCTAAAGTCAACTGTATCCAGTTCTGCAATTTCC
Source organism: Megalothorax incertus (assembly GCA_036507255.1). Classification (NCBI taxonomy): domain Eukaryota; kingdom Metazoa; phylum Arthropoda; class Collembola; order Neelipleona; family Neelidae; genus Megalothorax; species Megalothorax incertus. Next base: position 141 of record JAAZTK010002132.1, read on the forward strand.
GGTTTGATTGTAATAAATTCAGATGGGTCCTCCTCCGAAAAGATTGTTTTTGAGCAACCACCACTTCCAGTTTCAATATTCTCTGAAAATATATTATATTAAGATTTAAGTAAAAGATATGTATAATTAGGTAGAATCAATTAAATAAGCTACTTAAGTTTTTACCAATAAGCTTCCTCCTCAATTTGCTGGGGATTTGTTTAATCTGTCTTTCTCGAATGTTTGACTCGAGGATCCTCTTGTCCAGCACCCCCTTGACATTTGCCAGCTGTTCCTTGAGGTTCTTTAGATCTTGTAGAATCCTGCCAATTCGTGTCAAGTCCTCCAGGCAAGAGTGACACCATCCCAGATCACAATCTCCAGAATTTTGACAATCCCCTTCGGATAAATTATATAGCTGGCAAAGTGGGCCCAAAAACTCGTCACTCGATATTCCCCGAGGGTCCCCAATGATATGTGACGATGGCCTACACTTTCCGCAACAAATTAAGCAGTTGACATTGTCCACTTCCATTATTTTAAATTATTAAAATTAAAATTAATGTTTTCAAAAATTAGGTTTATTTTTTGCAGATTTTTGAAAAACAAATCCCGCATTTTCGGTTCAGAATTTACACATCATATTTTGTGGGATTCGATTCCCGATTCTCGTCCTGAATTTAATTAATTAATTTATATTTAAATTCCTCTTCACTGGTTTGACCCCGACGTGAGGAATTGATTACAAAACAGGTATAATCTTTGGAAATAATTAATGTATTACATGTATTTTGAAATTATCATTTTTTTTCCTGGAAATCTCAGAAAATTCCTCAGAAAATTCAAGAAAATCATGTCAAAGGCACCGGCAATTGGAATTGATTTGGGGACAACCTACTCTTGTGTGGGAGTCTTTCAACATGGAAAGGTGGAGATCATTGCGAACGACCAGGGCTTTCGGACAACTCCATCCTATGTCGCCTTTACGGACAGAGAACGTCTTATCGGGGAGGCTGCTAAAAATCAAATTGCAATGAATCAGACGAATACCATCTTTGGTAAGCACGATTGTCTTCCATTTAATTTTAACACTTTAGTATTTGTAAATTAACCAAACTAATCATTTTGGTAAAATATATTACATATAGATGCTAAACGGCTGATTGGACGCAAGTTTGAAGATCCTACCGTGCAAGCGGATATGAAGTATTGGCCTTTCAATGTTATTAACGTGGAAGACAAGCCCAAGCTCTCAGTCAACCATAATGGAGAAAACAAGACCTTTTTCCCGGAGGAGATCTCTTCAATGGTCCTCACCAAGATGAAGGAGACTGCTGAGGCTTACCTAGGGAATCCTGTTACAGATGCTGTTGTGACTGTCCCAGCTTATTTCAATGATTCTCAAAGGCAAGCGACAAAAGCTGCTGGAACTATTGCAGGACTCAATGTTCTACGTATAATTAACGAACCCACAGCAGCTGCCATTGCTTATGGACTCGACAAAAAGATGACAGATGTAAAAACAGGATATTTTCTAAATGCATTGGTTTAATTTTAACTTACGTAAAGTATAGGTACTGGGAAGCCGAACTGGAAGCAAAAATCAATTTTTTTGCTATTTATTTTGCCTAATTATTACTTTCATTATATACATATGCAAGATAATACACTTGCCTAAACATAATGACCTAACAAGGCCTGTTTGACCCCCTTCCTACCTCCTGCTGACACTTTCCGCTAAAGACCTAAAAAAATGGTTTTTAGAAAAAGCTAAAAATGAAGCTTGCAAATCCATGAAATTTTTGGAGTATTCCACTTTGACCTCGAATTAATGTTGATAGACCCCTGACTGACTCCTTTTTGAATGATAATATGACCTTTTTGGAATTTCAGCGGGGTCAAATAAGAAATGGGGGTCATTTCAAAAAATGATGTTTTTTTCGCGCATATTTTCGGGGCAACTTCTTACATGTTTACTTAACATGCTTCTCTTGAACTGGAAGATATTTTGACGAGGGTTTTTTTTGGGTTTGGGTGTGATCCCTAGCTTCCTTGCTTAGATTGTCTTCAGAAATTTTTTTGAAATCTTCAGCTTCTTGGCTGCAGCATCAAGGGTTGTGGAGGCGTCCTACCGGAAGCGCTCCTCGACTTTCTCCTGCACCTTTCGGTCGCTATCTCCGGAGTTGGACCATGGAACTTGACAAAACCTATTCTGGCCCAACCCCTGAACTCTCCTTGATAAGATATATTGTTGTTTTGAAAAATCCTTACAACCGGAAGTGATTCCTAGTCACTTTAGAATCGTGGTTAGCTTATGAATTTTGACTTTGTAAAAACGCGAATTTCAAATTTTGGCGATGACCTTGATTTATTTGATCAGGGGTCATTTTAAGGGCTAATTATATTAAGTTTCTTAACATATGAAATTTTTTCTATATTTATTCGCAAAAATAAATTGGCAAAAAAAATCGGCGGGTTTTTGGGGCGGGGCGGGATCTAGTTCGGCTTCCCAGTACCTCTACTTTATTTCATTCTAAAAGGTCTAATAATGTTTTTTTTAATTTACAGAAAGGAATGGGGGAGAAGAATGTTCTCATCTTTGATCTGGGAGGTGGTACCTTTGATGTGTCAATCCTTAAGATCAAGGATGGGGTCTTTGAGGTTAAATCAACTGCTGGGGATACACATTTGGGAGGAGATGACTTTGACATTAGGATGGTGGACCATTTTGTGCAAGAATTTAAGCGGAAACACAACAAGGACATTACAACGAATAAAAGGGCTATAAGGCGTCTGAGGGCAGCTTGCGAGCTCGCAAAGAGGACACTCTCAACCTCAACCGAAGCTTCGCCCTTTATTGAATCTCTTTTTGATGGGATCGACTTTTCCGGGTCGATTACTCGGGCTCGATTCGAAGATATCAATGCTGACCTATTCCGTGGGACTCTGGAACCGGTTGTAGCTGCGCTTAAAGATGCAAAATTGACTAAATCTGAAATCCATGATATTGTCCTTGTTGGAGGGTCAACCCGTATTCCAAAAATTCAAAAGCTCCTCCAGGATTTCTTTGACGGAAAGGAGCTGAGCAAATCCATCAATCCGGATGAGGCTGTTGCGTATGGAGCTGCTGTACAAGCGGCTATTCTTAGCGGAGACAAGTCAAAGGAAGTCCAAGAACTGATTCTGCGCGATGTTACACCTTTGAGCCTGGTAAATGGTTATTTCCAAAAAGCATTGATTCGATTGTAATCTTTATTGGTAATCGAAATCGAAATTCTAAATTACTTTTTAAATTTACAGGGCATTGAAATTGTTGGTGGAATAATGTCGACGATTATAAATAGAAATACCACCATTCCAACCAAGCAGACGAAACCATTCACAACTAGTTATGATTACCAGACTGGAGTAACAATTCAAGTAAGTTTGCCAATATTGCACATTTAATAAGGAATATAATAATGTAATTTAATCATATTTTAAATTTTTTATTAGGTTTGTGAAGGTGAACGACCAATGATTAAAGACAACAATCTTTTGGGCAAATTCGAACTGACTGGATTTCCTCCAGCTCCACGATGTAACTTAAAAATAATTCATATCGAACAATTAATGGTAAAGATCTAATTTGGGATTTTCCTTTTTTCCACAGGCGTACCCAAAATCGAGGTCACATTTGACATTGACGCAAACGGGATCCTGAACGTGACGGCAATTGAAAAGACTAGTGGGAGGGTGAATAATATCACTATAATGAACAAGGGGAGGTTGAATAACGAGGATATTCAGCGGATGGTTCAAGAGGCTGAGAAATACCGGGATGAGGATAAGAAACAAAAGGATCGTGTGGATGCAAAGCATAATCTTGAGAATTACTGCTTTCAAATGAAGAGCACCGTCGAGGATGATAAGGTCTCAGGTAGGTTTTATTTTATTTTAAAAAATTTTAAATTAACAATTTTCTGAGGATTTAATTTGGAATGTTTGATTTTCCAAGTAGAGGCTGATCGCAAGAAGGTTCTGGACAAATGTAATGAGATGATTCGGTGGGTGGACGGAAACCAGTTTGCAGAAAAGAAAGAATTTGAAGATAAGAAAAAGGATTTGGAAAGGATTTGCAATCCGATCATAAGGAAAATGAATGCAGATGGTGACTGTGAAGCTACCCCAAGGAAAAAGAGGTGCAAAAGGACCAATTAGTGAAGTTTATTAAAGTATAATCGTAATAATCGTAAAGGAAGCATGATGTGAGTTTATAATAAGAATATTATTATGTATTTTCTATATTATTGTATATACGAGTATTTAAACTACAATACTAATCCTAAGTAGGTACCTATCTTCATTTCTTATTGTACGAGTAGTATTAGGTAATTTAAAAGAGTCAGTTACACACTACATGTAAAAAATTAAAAAAGTCTTGCTAATAAAATGAATTTCAAAATTAATTCCTGAGCTTGTTTTATTTTTTGATATTTCATGCAGATTTAATTATTATATCAATACTTGTGTAATACTAATATGTAGTAATATTGGAAATTCAGTAGCCTCTTTATACGATTTTATTTTAGAATTAATACGATATTTCCCATATTATAGGTAGTAGTTCTATAAGATTTATAATCCTTGTAGAAATGTACAATAAATACCATACAAAAATCAATTCATTTCAAATAATGATTCTTTTTGTTGTCAAACTCTTTAAAAGTACACTTTCTCTTATGAGCCAATAAATAAGCACGAATCTTGAATGTCCTTCCACATTCGCAAGGATGGACCTCATTAGAATGGACACTAGCAAAATGCTCTTTCATGTTAGCCATCTTTTTATAGGCCTTTCCGCATTCTGGGCACTTGACATTCTTTTCCTCCGAGTGACTCAGCTCGTGCACTTTCTTCGTAGTTAGAGTAGGTAGCATTTTAGGACAAAATGAGCATTTGAAACGTTTTTCGTGGATAGTTTTAATGTGGATCCTCATTTGAAAGGAGTAGTAAAATCCTCGACCACAATACGAGCAATAATGATTAAAAGTCCCCTCATGAACTTCTTTCCTATGCATTGTAAGATAGGTAATTTTACCAAAAGAACGTCCGCAAACATCACAAATGAAACTCTTTTGATCTGTGGGGGCTTTCTTGACTGGAGGTAGCCCAGAATGAATATTCCGTTGATGCCTTTTAAGGGATATTTGTGCCTTGAAGGATTTTGGGCAGAATTCACAAAGGAAAGACTCGGGTGGCTCTTCCCTGGGCTTGTATACGATAGGTTTCCCCAAATGAGCCATTAGACTTCGTTTAGATCCAAAGGTTTCAGTGCAATTAGGTCTTGAACACCCTTCAGATGGGCCAGGACATGAGAGGGATGGTCTAGGTCTCTCTTTCTCCTGGATTAAGCGAGGAATTAAAACCTGATCCTGAACCTCCTGCTGGTGAATGAATTTTGAATGAATAGAGAGTGCTCCGTAGGAGCCAAATTGCATACGACAAGTTTCAATAGGGCAGAGAAAGACATCAGGATTAATTGAAGGTCCAGGGCATTTGTGATCCTTCAATTTCCGATCCAGGTCAAAGATTTGGTTGCAAACGGTGCAAGGAAAGCTCTCCTTCGTATGGAAGCGAGTCTGATGCTCTTTAAGATTTCTCAAACGCTTAAATGCGGCTGGACATTGATCGCAGGTGTAATTCTTTTGATTAGAATGTTTAATTTCGTGGTGTTTGCGGGTATGAGGATTAGCACAAAGTTTGGAGCAATAACAGCATGGGTATTTGAATAGGAGCTTGAGATGGACCCGCTTTTGATGTGCTCTCATATACAAGAAACTCGCGAATGACTTGTTGCAACCCTCAAAGTCACAAATGGCTTCCGGTTCTTGAGGATGGAGATTCCTCATGTGAATATAGAGAGATTTTTCTGTTTTACAGTACTTTCCGCAGCCAGCCACTGAGCAGAGAACGGGTCCTTCCGGTTCTTGAAACGAATGAAATCTTTTCTTATGAGATTTGAGCCGAGCTTCACTCTGAAATCGCTTGGAGCACCCCTCGTGATCGCAAATAATACGAGATTCGGTGGAACGACGTTTACGAGTCTTGTGGATCTTTATTTTTCGCCCCGAGGAATGAGAACTCTTGAGATGAGCATTCAGTAGACCCTTGGAATGATACTTTTTGGTACAGGGAGCCAAATGGAAAGGAAAAATTGGGAATGTATCAGCATTGTGATTGAACATGTGGAGGTTCAATTGGATGAGATCCGAAGTCTTGTATGAGCATTCTGAGCAGGATTTCTTCACCTCCTCGTGACGCTTTTTAATGTGTGATGTTAAACTACGCTCGCTTTTCACAAATTGTCCACAAAAACCACATCGGAGTTCTGTGGATGACTCTTCTTGAGGGCTAGAAGGATTTTGGTGTGTGTTATGGGTCAGCTCTCCTTCCTTTGTAAAAGATTTGAAATCGAGGGGGAGCTTTTGAAGACGGATTACAGCTTTTGGAAGGGTCTGGAATTGAGAAGAGTGGATTCCCTTTGAGCTTGAAGCTTTTGAAGGCCCTAAAATTAAGAAATTCATAAAAAATTAAATCTTTTTAGAGGATGAAAGTATATTAGAAAAGGTTATATTTAATTTGGGAATAGAATAAAATGCAAATAATTAGAAAAATTCATTTAAAAAACCTTACCTGGGACATGTGTAGATTTAATACTTTCTCCGCAGTTCTGGAGAGCTACAGTCTTATTTAATTCGTTGATTTCGGGCTTGACATCCTGTTCATCGACCATAATTGGAGATGGCAAGTTAAAGAGATCATTATTTGGGGGCATATCCTCATCAGAACCCGAAATCTCATCATTCTTAGCTTCTTCATAATTTGAATCCTCTCCATCCTCGTCCATTGATTCATTTCCTTCAATTTTAAATAATAGATTCAGTTAATTGACGTAGGTAATTAATTAATAAAAATGTCTTACCATTTTCCGAATCCGATTCGGAGTTCTCTTCTTCTTCCGATTCATTTGAATTTGGAGTTTCATTTCCATCCTCCTCCTCCTCTTCCTCCAAGTATTTATTTCCGGCAATTTTATCTGCATAATAATATAGAAAATTAAAAAGTTAATTATGGTACTTTATTAGGAGAATTTTAAAGGGGTCATGTAGGTACCAATAATTTTCCTCCGAAGAGAAATGACGAATTCATTTTCAAACACCTCTTCCGGGCTCTCTTGAATCCTCTTGTCCAGCTCTTCCTTGACATCCGTCAGCTGCTCCTGAAGTGTTGTCAATGCATCAAGAATCCGTTTGACCCGTTTCAAGTCCTCCAAACAGGGTTCACAACAATCCACCCTCGAATCTCCAGAATTTTGACAATCCCCTTCGGATATATTATACAGCTGGCAAAGTGGACCCAAAAACTTGTTCCTCGACCTCTCCCGAGGGTCCCCAATGACATGCGACGATGGCCTACACTCTCCGCAACAAATTAAGCAGTGAACCACGTCCACCTCCATTATTTAAAAGTTTTTAAAAATTAAAATTGGGTCAGAGATTTTATTTTTCAAGAAATTGAATTTTTTTTGCAAATTCAAAAAACTTTCTTCCTGTAATCTTCAGTTCAGAATTTATCCATTTGATTGCAGACTATTAAAAAATGTTAGATAAAAATAATTAGATCAATTGTGAATTGAGGGATAATTCAACAAATAATCTCTGAATCCTAACTAATTAGCCAAGTGTAATATGCCAAATATATATTTAAATTATTGTTTAAAGACAAGATATCAATTGACAATTAAGGTATATAATATTCCTCGCACAAAACCATTATATACAATTTAATAGACCTTTCGACTTTATCCAGCTAAATTATCATAATATTTTAATCGCTTTTATTCAGTTTTTTATTAATCATTTTTAAACATAATAATTTACATTCAAGGACATGTTATAAATGTTTTGTCTTTGAAAGAAATTAAAGAAATCAAAAGTCGTCCTCCTTTATAAATTCGACTGGAAATGGAAAGTATTTGACGATTTGTTCCTTAAAATCCTCCGGCATCTAAATCAAAATATTTTTTTAGAGAAATTACGAATCAAGTTGGATATATGTATTAAAAGTTATTCAATTCAAAACCTTTGGACCCCGGAATGTGATGGATGTCAACGGAAGTTCAGCAGCCTCTTTGAAATAATTCAGATAATCCCCAATTTTCTTGAATAGAAAGGTGAATCCACATGATCCAACCCGAATCAGTCCCTCATTGATTCCATAATATTCTGTGGTAAGTTTCTTCAATTCTGAAAATTATAAAAGCAACAATTAATAAATAGTAGTACCTACAATAAATTAATAAATCCACAAAATGGCTTACTCTTTAAATGGTTCAGCTTGAAGAATTTCTCTTCAACTCGGAATATATTATAAATGTAGAGCTGAGAAAGAGACTCCCCCCAGGGAAGTATCCCTCCACAAAGCACCGTGGCAGCACATGTCAAATCCTCTACAGAGTCAATGACACCCAAAAATGATGTGTTCCGAACAGGGGTTTTTTTATCATATTCATATATTTCAAGGCACTTCAAATGAAGTTGACCAGACTCATCCGGAGAAGGATTGACATTGAGAGCAGTCAAAGAGGACTCACCGTCCAGGATCAGATTGACAAGCTTAGGAAAATGGTGGGAGGGGTGGTGTGTCATCCCAAACAATTGAGTGTGAATTTTTCTGGGGTTTGCCTCGATTAATTGAAAATCGACCATTAGTCTTAGGGAGTGAAGAACCTCAAATTTTGGTAGATGAATTTGGCACCTTTCAGCTCCCTCCACGTTCACTGGATTTTCCAAATAGCAAGCAAAACCAAAGAAGAGACTAGCCAATGTTGAAGATTGAGAGGATAAAAAATGAGTCAAATTGGAGCAAATGAGCGGAAGATTTTCAAAAAAGAATTCATCAATAGTAATTGGTGTCTGTTTGAGGTTTATTCCAAATTTCTTCAACGCCATTCCATTTTCGGCGAGGCTAATCAGGCCCGATGTAAATCTATCCGTATTTAAAAAATTAATAAGAATTTTTTGAAATAAAGGGCAATCTTACTTGAGCGCAGGAGAACTTCCAAGCCCGACTTTATCAATTTCCAATCGAGTCAATTTAGTTAGATCCAAGCCTGGAAAGTTGAGAGAGCCATTCGGAAGTATTTCTAATCCCATTGATGTTAAATTGGTGTATTTCCCTGAAGCTATAATTAAAATAAAATATATTTAGAAAACATAATACGAAAAAATACAAATAATACCAAATGATGCTTTAAAAATTCTAAAAATCATTGAAGAATCGATTCTGATGTCCAATTTTTGCAATTTTGGTTGAACATTTCCAGAAGAGGAGGGGACAAATACAGAACTGCTGGGAAGTCCAAATTTCCCCTCAGGTGTGATCGAAATGGTGATTTCTTTGAGATTGCCCCAAGTTTCACTCTCCATAAATTTGATCAACAATACGGCGGTCTGTTCTAGTGCTGCTACGTAGTTTGGAATAACCAGATTGACGAAAGTCACAGGATAAAGTGAGAAAAATTCCATGTGATTGCAAAATATCTTCCAAGATTCGGGGAAATTGAATTTGAAGGAGTAAAAAAGTCGTGGAATGCCGGAGGTATCTCTCATAAATTGGACCAAATTGGTTTCAGCCTCTGATAATGTGTCAAACTTATTTGTCCATTGAAAGTCAATAGCTTTAAGCTTGCCCTGAATTTAAAAAAAAACATTTAAATAATTTGCTAAAAATGTTAATTTGATATCGTACATTAAACGCTCGCTCTTCAATTTCTTGCAGATTAAATTCATCCCAGGTCTGACACATTAGTCGGAGATCTTTGAGCTGAGACGCTCTGTCCACGAGCTTCAGGAGCTTTACAAGTATCTGGTTTAGAAATGAAATAATGTTTAATGTGCCTAATTATAATATAGGTATAATTATAAAGGTAATTATAATATAGGTAAAATTTTAAAATTTTAAAAAACATACGGTTTCAACAAGGAATGGGTTAAATTCAGGAGAAGATTCCTCAGCTTGAATCTTTGACCTCTGTATTTTAAAATATTCGAATTATTGTTAATTTTAATAGATATATAAATATTTCACTAAATTCTCTAATTTAACACTACAATCGAGGTTAATTATATTTTTTTAATTAATACAGATAAATGCCTCGAGGTAAACTTCAATAACATTCAATGTACAATCATACCTTGACTCTTCCCACGTGACCTTTGGATGCCCCTTCCGATGATGATCGTTTCATTTGTCGAGTCTGCATGGTTCTGTAATTAAAGCATTTTTAATATAAGATTGCAATTTACTTTATTTTAATTATTTAATTCTACTAGTAGATCGAATAACTCGTTCTTTCATCCAGATTTCATCATTTTATTTTTCGAGCTATTAAACTTGGTCAGATATGATTGCCTTACCTTTTAGGCATCCTAACGAGAAGGGGCCCTTGCAGGGTCAATTATTGACCTGAAATCGACGTTCAATTAAAAAGAAATAACATAAATTTTGTGAAAAATTGTGAATTTTTGTAAAAATTCGACCGGTTCGATTGCAAATTCAAAATAAATCCCACATTTTTCAGTCCAGAATTTATCCATATACGAGTATTTTGAATTTGTTTTTGGATGGATTTTTTGCAATTTTTTGCGGAACTCCTCACTTTTTTGACATCAAAAACTAATTAAATTAATTAGGTCAATTAAAAAGTACAATGGAGGACCACTGTCTAATTTGCTACGAGGTCTGTGACCCTTTGGAAGCGAATCCTGACCTCAAATCGAAGATTTTGAGTACATTTTTTGAAATCTACAATTTCAATCCGAATTTAATTCAAGAAATTAAACATTCCTCCGGAGTCACCTGCTGTCCACCCTGTATTGAAGACCTACAAAGGGCCCAGGGGATCCTAGAGTTTATAAAGCTTTATCAAGACGAGCTGGCCGATATCAAATCCGAGGTGGACCACAAATTGAAAAAGAATACAAATGGTACTCTTCGGATGAAAATTATTGGTAAAAAATTTAAATTGCAAATTGTATTTTAGATTAATTTCTTTCATTCAATTTCAGGTCATATTGAAGTCGATGGACTCAAAAGAAGGCTAGCATCTATGTACCCAGATCCGAGTCCCACTGAAACTCACAAGGAGCCTGTAAATCCCAAAAGAAAGAAACCAAATATTAATAAGCCAAAGCGTAAGGATCTGTCGCTTGGAGGAATCTTTGGGGATAATGTCAGGGATGTCAAACCACTTGTGACTGAGACTGATGCTGTCACTGTTGAGGAGCAAGGAGAGTGGAGCCCTACTCCAGAGGATTACGATGTCTCCGATGAAGAAACTCAAGGTATTCATTCTCAAGCCTAAGATTAATTTTATAAGTTCTTGTAGTAATTAGCATCTAAATTAATTTTAATACTATTTTAATGCATTTCAGAATCCTCCCAAACTGGGCCTTCGCTTTCTCCCGAGGAAAAAGATCGTCTCCGTTCAGAATGCCTCTCAAATCAGCCCGTTTTGTCTCTCGATCGAGTTTTAGGAAGCGAGGATATTGAATATCCCAATCCAGAGGTTCAAGCCTTAATTAAGAAACGAAAGAATCGGACTCTAAGCTTTGGGAGACGTAAAGAGCTGGACAAAGTGCTTAAAAGGAAAAAGATTAGAAAGAGGGAAGACACTGATGAGGATGAGAATGAAAGTAACGTATGTCATGAATGCGGCAAGAGCTTCTCCCGTCATTATAATTTAAAGAACCATATGAAGTCTGCACATGG
>JAAZTK010002133.1:0-11933 GCA_036507255.1 Megalothorax incertus
GTTTAATACATGAAGGTATAGGGAAGGGGAATTTTTGGGGGTCCGTTATAGAGAGGTTTCCGCTATATCGAAGTCCGCTATAAAGCGATTCCACTGTATAAAGGTCACAGTACACTGTTAACACTATAATGTCTGTATAAGTAGGACTAGGACCTACTCAGGATCAGTTATACAACAGATAAAAATATCATAGTCCAGAATCAGATAGTATATTATTGTACAATACATACTTATACCGTATAGGACCTTAGGTTCGGGAAATTTATAAGTACTATTATTTTAGGTACAAAGTTTTTACATAAAATCAAGCTCAAATCACAGTTATAACTTATAAGTTGTTGTGTATGTTGTTATACTTTGTATGAAATATGAATGTCATTAAAGAATTTATAAGTTATCACGCCACCGAACCTTATCCCACTCTATTTTTACAAGCACAGGTCGTAGTTGTCCCTCGATAAACTCCCCTTGGCGGGACACACTGATCAGGCATTCAGAAATCCGTTCTTGGGTTTCGAAATTAACCCATAATTGCTTCCAAACAGAATTGATAAGGGAGTTGTGAGATTCCTTGTTCGCATCCCCAGGTATGTTGAAAAAAGTAAGCTGTTGGAGTCGCCCCAATTGCAATTGAGATTTTTTATTCTTTAGAGAATTCATATTGAATTCTGGGGGAAGATTGAGAGTGAGATAGAGAACCTTCCACTTGGGATACTACACGATTTCTTAATAAGTCGACTCAATTATTGTCCTTTTTCCTTAAACATGGATGCGCAATCATATAAACTCCGAGTATAATAATTAATTAACAAATATAAACGTCTTTCAAGACTTTATTGATATCATCCCAATGATTCTGAATTTCTGATTGTTATACCAAATTATAAAATACATCAGTATAAATAGTTCAACTAGATATAATACAAAGTAGTACCTAGTCCTAGAGTCAACTATAATACAATATATAGAAGTAATATAAAATCCCTTATATTCGTTAATAGGTACCTATTATACATTTTGTTCCAATGATCAAAGTCAATGGATAATTAGTTGGCAATTACCTGTTAAAGAAATTAAACGAATCTTGGGTTAATTTGATTTGCAAACTTTTGCAAGATGAGACTTTTGAATTAAACTTTAAAGATTCGCAAAAGTATGCTTAATTTACAATTAATGAGTCTGAGAATGTATTTGAAAAATATTTGCAAGTTAATACTTACATATATCCATTGCCTTAATTAAACTAGTTCAGAGAAGAAAAGTTTACAAAAAGTAATAATGTTCAATTACATTCGATTCGAATTCTTGATCTAATAAAAAGGCACACAAGCGTAATGAATATGATTCATATTTCATGGGATATGTCTTCGGTTACTGGGTAAAGTCTTGGGGTACTCATCCTCAGAAATAACCGGGTAGATCGTTATTGGGTAGATATCTTAATATAATATAGTGAAAGTCAGGCATGACTTGGGGGGATACTTATATCAGTAATATGCATACTTACAGTTACATATATCGTAATGGTACTACAATATTTATTACAAAGGTCTAGTTATATAAATCTAGAAATTAATGTTTCTATTGGGTCAATGGCCCTTAAGATTACGATATATGTAGTAATTAGGTAGATTGATTAATGATTACAATCTACAAGAATTTACAAAAACCGGAAAAGAGGTACGAGGGCAAGGGCTCCAAGGGCCTGCCCTCCCTCTCTTCACCCACACCCTTTCGAGTCCCCGCAAAAAAAAGCCTATCAACTTCCCCATACATCAGAATCAGTTTCTAAATTAAAATACAAACCTGCTAGATTCACAGATCCAGATTGATTTCACTCAAATCCCGCAACATAGCCAATCTCGAGGTGTTGTAGCCCTTCAAGGGTGCCATATTTGAAGAAAAGATTCAGAAATTCGAAGTGATTCCAAATTCGGCGCCAACCTCTTCATCTGGAGCCATCCACTGGCAAATTCCCCCCTATCATCAGCCACAAGCTTTTTGAGGCGAGCACACCAGGATTGACTAATCAGTCCTGTAACATGTCCTCAATCTCGGGCTCCTTAAGCTTTGCAAAAATTTATTCAAATGACATGGACCACGGGGAGTGTCAACAAAAAATCATGGGACATAGGGTAAACCGGAAATTGTAGGGCTTAAAGTTACTGAACTTGGGGACGGGTAATTTTAGCTATAAAATTTTAAAACCAATTTAAACTCACCAAAGCCCAACCAAATTATGTTATTATAATTATAAAAATCCTAGCCCGTGAATTATAATTCACGATATTTTCTAGCTTGGCATATGAATTTGATGAGTGACCCTACCTTATTAATATACTCACTAATAATATTTACCAGTATTATTTTTTGAAGTTTGAAGTTTTTTGTGAAACATTTCTGTTTTATTGAAAACATGTCAGAATCATTTGAAATAAATAATCTTCCTCTTATTAAGGGGCTTGAAAGTGTGAGTTAATTAATCATTAATTCATCATTATAAACAATTAAATATGGTTAAAGTAATTAAACCCCAGTTTAAAACTTTAAAAAATAAAACGCTTCATCGTTCTCAGCGTCCCCCACTTTTCCGCAAGGTGTTTAAAATCTGTGAATTGAGCAGAGAAATTCCACTTTCAAAAATTTTGTCCCAACAGCCGTTTCATAAGATTTTTGGTTGAGGTAAAGCACGCGTGTCACCATATGATACACAATGCCACTTAAAATACATGGGATACAGCATAGGGATTTAACATGGGATACAGCATAGGGATATAACATAGGATACAGCACAGGGATTTAACCTTTTATATGGGATACAGCATTCGCCCTTATAACATGGGGATAAACATGCTGTATCTCATGTTTAACTCTCATGTTATAAGGGCTAATGCTGTATCCCCTGTATATCTCCATGCTGTATCCCATGTTAAATCCCTATGCTGTATCCCATGTATTTTAAATGGCATTGTGTATCATATGGTGACACGCGTGCTTTACCTCAACCAGATTTTTTGTTATGTTTTGAGGTCATCGAGGTCACCTTCATCATTTCAATTGTAAGTTAATTAACGAGAAGTACTTATTGGTCAAAAAAAGCATACTACATAGCATACTATTCCAACATAGAAATTCTATTTCTTTTGTTACTTTGTAGGCTCCTGGCTAAAATTGACTTTATCGCTCTGAAAGATGTCATTATCAAAATTAAATCCTACTTCCGGTTCGTCGTCAGTAAGTTCATACTACAGTTAAAATAATTAATTAATTGTGCATTAAATTAAATTATTATGAATTATTATTACCCAATTAAATATAGGTTTCTGATGGCCAAAATCCCCTCTCTGAAAAACAACATCCATTGCTTCTTCCAACCGTAAACAATCCAAATTATAAAATTCTTATATTATTAATTAATAAATTTTATAATTAAATTTTTTTATAGGTTCTGGACAACATCTTCCAATACCTGACCTTCGCCGAGGTCAAGAGTAACCGGCTCGTCTGCAAAGCTTGGGCTGAAGTTGGGATCCCGTTTATTGGCCGAAGAAAGCTGGAACCTGTCAACTTTTCAGATGTCAGCCACAAAGATTTCTTTGCCCTAAAGCAGGAATTTGAAGATCCATCCGTACCACATCCCAAGCTCAAATTATTTCAAGGATTCCGCCTGACTTGGGAGGATGTCGTTACAAAGGCTGTTTGCTATTTCATGCCTTCATTTAAGCCCAAGCAGCTCTATATTTCAGGGGATGTTATCAATTATCCCTCGGTCAGCTTGAGGAATCTTCTTCAACCTATCGTAGCCACCCTCAGGGATCTTACCATCAAAATTAAATGGCCCTCATCAGTTCTCCCTTCCTTTCTCATTCTGCGAAATCTTGCAGGATTGGGAATGACACTGCACCGTCTCCACCTTCAAATCATCAATAAAAGGCCAGATCCATCTTTTCATTTGCGAAATATACATAATATTGGAGATATATCCATTGTACGCGGAAATTTAAATACCCTGCTTGAAAATCAAGCTCCATTCCTGGAGGAACTATCTCTGAAGTTTGATTGTTATATTGGTGGAAGGAATGATGATAAAGTTTTAATGAATAAGATTCAATTTCCAATCTTTCCTCGTCTTCAATCTCTTACTTTGGCCCTCGAATTAAACATAGATCTAGGCAGATTTCAAGACAATTTCCAACCATTCGATTTTTGCGTTAAATTCCCCAATCTCCTTCACCTGGACATTCTTCTTGACTTTTATGAAATATACGTGGGGGATATTTTTGATTCGACCAAAGGACACTCTTTGAAGAAGTTGAATATTAACAGCTCCAACGATCCGTATACCCAGTGGAATTTCCCAATTCAAGGCCTCAATAAACTGGGGGTCAGCTTCCCTCTTCTAGAGGAATTCACAATTCAAGGTTTTGGAATGGGTGATGGGGTGGATATCCCATGGGTTGACACTTTGAGAAAGCTGGAGGTCTGTGGCTCGTCCCTCGAGTTTAATTTCTTGCACTTGAAAGGTGAGTTTCTAAAAAATATATTTGTATTAATAATTTAAATAGTACCTACATATTTAATCTGCTTTTAGAACTCGAGTACCTGCATTACACAATAAGGGAAGTAATCCCTTTTATTACAATCAATGCCCTAATTCAGGTCAATGTGAATGGACTCATCAATCGACTTTTAGACCACTACACTCAACTCCCTCATCTCAATAAATTCCGCCTTTCAGGGCTTAAAGTAATTTTTTCTTTTGAAATATTAATTAAATTCAAAATTAATTAAATATTAATTCAAAAGGTTTCGCCCGAGCAAATGATTCTGATTCAAGAGGGACTTCCAGCAGAATTTCGAGCCATCCTTACCTTCGATTAACTTCACTAATTAATTTAATATGATAAGTATTAAATGTTTTATTATACTTGTAATATTTTTAAAAATGTATTACCTATTCTTTTTCATCTTTTTCAATAAATGAATTCGTGAACAATTTTTCAATTTAAAATATATTTATACTACTGCAAAGAAGACAATTTTCTTTTTTTAAATTCCAGTACAAAATATATTGTAGGGTAATATTCTGGTAGGTATAATGGGATATTTTATAATTAAGTCTAACTCTAGTATTAATAATATATTATATTCTTATAAATATTTAAGCTTAATAAGTTAAAGGCTTACATAGGTATACATATATTAGGCTAGTAACACTCTACATCTCTCATGAATTATAACTAGGAAGGTTAAAAGATACAATATTTAAAAAAACTATATTTCGTAGAGGAATACTTCTTTGAGGCGCTCTTGTAGATTTCTTTTTTAAAATGTGCAAATATGATTTGTCTAACTTTTCCGCAGCCATCAAAAATTATTTGGACGCCTGTGATTTCCGAATTCGGACTCAATCAAGGTACATAATCTCGACCTCTCCTCTCCTCCGTCCCTTTCATTATTTGGACTCTGTGAATTCCTATTAGGAATTTCCTAATAGTCTTCTGTTCTACATTTTATTCAATTAAAAATACAAAACAATATATTAGGTATTCAAATCGATCCCAGATTTGATTTAAAATTGAAGTAAGTATTATACAATACTTGGTAGATTTTCCGGATTCAGATTGTTCGACTAAAATCCCACATCACTCCAATCCCGAGGTTTTATAGCCCTTCAAATGTCACCTTTCGGAAGAATATGTCCAGAAATTCGAAGTGATTCCAAATTTGGCGTCCACCTCGCCGCTCTGGAACCTATCAACAGGCAAATACCCTTGGGGATTTGAATTGCCATCAGCCACAAACTTTTTGAGGGTTAATAAAACGGAATTGGATCAAGGTTCGAACTTCGACCACGTCTTTTTCCCATGCTAAATCCCCATATTCATTTTTGTTCCCGCAGTTGGGGTTAGGAAATTGAAAATCTCTCTCTTTGAACATAGGTTAATTAGTTAAGGAAAGTAAATCCGTGAAATTGTCATAAATTAATTAATCTACAATCTTTACAAAGATGCTAAATAGATATTTTAAAATATTTTCTATATCCAATTTAAAATTAAAATTAGGATATTTATTGAATCAAACAATTGACTTTGACTAGTCATTAATTTTACAAAAAATATTATTTTAAAGTCCATATATCACAGATTATTTAATATTATTATATTAGGTACATAGTCATACAGATACATATACTGATACATACTACATATTGTATAATTTATACAATACAAGTATACAATAATTATAGATCTGTATATGTAATTAAAATAAAGCATGTCATTATATTTGGATTTTATAAGAAGAATGTAGCCAGTCGTTCTCATTATCCTCAACTCTAGTCCATTCCAGGTACTCGATATCATCCTTTGTCACCAGTATAATTGTATGTGTCCTATAGATGAAAGAGATCATTTAAAATTTAAATTCGTTATACTTTAGGATTAGTTTATTATGCCATTCTTACCTAGTTCCATAACCTGACATGTTTATAAACCGGCAACTCATGTCCTTCATGACTTTTGGGTTGAAATGAGGGACTTGTCGCTTCATTTGAGGGTCAGGATAATGCCTATACATATTAAATTATTATTTTTTAATAGAAAACCATTATATAACATGTCATACCTTGTTTCATCCTTAAGGATCTTGAGCAATTCATCCACAATTCGATCCCGATCCGTCTCAGTTGCGACTAGATCCGTAAATCTAACCCTACCATCCTCTACTTTTTTGAAAGGGTGTCGAAGAAGGCTGCAACCGAATGCTGATACCCTTGGGTTAAGTCCAGCAGTATCTTCATCGTGGACTAGAAGAGTGTCCTCATGAGGAGCTTTATTAGAAAAATAATGTGTTTTTGGAGGATCCGACTTGAGGTCAATTCCAACCAGATTAAAAGGGTTGTATTTGGCATGGTTGGTTCGAAGAAATTCAAAGTAACTTCCTCCATCATCCTCCGACTCAAGCCAGGTCCTCACAAGGGCCCCCCTTCCTTCTTTCCCTTCCTCTTGGTCATTGCAAAGGATGTTTAATAGAGCTCCTATCCTCATAGTCTCCTTGTTAAGGGCTAGCCAAGTACCTCCTTCTCTTCCAGGTTGCAAATCCATTCCTAATTGATTTAAATCATAATTTGAGATTAGTAAAAGCTCCCAATTATTTTATAAATTATATTACCTCCAATTATATGAGGAGCCTCGGCCCAGAAATCTGCCGGTTTTGTGGGCCTTTGAAAAAACTCGTCACGATTCGAGGCCAGAATTAATTTGTATGGGGAAGGATTGGGCTTTGTATTAATGGCTATGAATAATAGACACATATTAATATAAAATTAAACAATTAAAGATATTAATTAATTAGAGAGATTTTTGAAATTTTGGAGGACCAAAATGAGTAACTCAAGTATAACTAGTAGGCTAAAATCTGTATATAATGGCAGGAAGATTTTGCAAAAATACATCCTCCAAAATTTTTAATAAAAATCATGATCCCGTTAAATTAATTCAAATTTAAAACTTATTTAATTCAAGTTTTTAATTGTGTTTAACATTTTTACTAATACAATATTTTGAAACATTAAATTCGTTCAGCACTACTGCCATTTCAAAAGGAATCTTTGAATTTGGTAAGAAATTAAATTTAAAGTCCAACTGCGATCAAAAATTTACTAAACTAATTAAATATCTTTATTGGATTAATATGTGCAGAATTAAGGGGAAAAACCTCATTAGGATGCGAAGGGTGGTGGTAACTGGTCAAGGGATCGTGACATCCCTTGGGGTTGGTGTGGGATCTGTTTGGAAAAAAATATTGTCCGGGGCCTCTGGACTCTCGAGCCTTCCTGGACCTCAATACGATAAAATACCATGCAGAGTAGCTGGTGTCATTCCTCTAGGTATGCCTGTGCTAATATCAATAATCTTCTTGATTTATTTCTTATTAATTTCAGATATTGTCAATTTGGATCAAAGATTCACAGAGTCGGAACGAAAAACCTGTTCAAGAGCCACGTTATTTGGACTTTTAGCTGCTGAGGAGGCTATAGGGCAGGCAGGGCTGTTGGGGAGCCCTTATCCTAAGGAGAGGGTGGGTGTGATGGTAGGAATGGGAATGCTTGACCTTCAGGACATTATAGACACTGGCCACATTCTCACCAACAAGGGTTATTCTCGTCTTTCTCCCTATTTCATCCCAAGGATCCTCCCCAATCTTGCTGCTGGTCAAATTAGTATCAAATATGGGTTTCAAGGGCCCAACCATTGTGCCTCAACAGCTTGTGCTTCGGGCCTTCACGGGATTGGGGATGCCTTCAATCTGATTCGCCTAAATTATGCAGATGCTGTCGTGGCTGGAGGAACAGAAGCTTGTATATCTCCACTTGCTATTGCCACCTTTTGTAGGCTAAGAGCTCTCTCAACAAAGTACAATGACACCCCAACGGAAGCCTCAAGACCATTTGATAAAGATAGGGATGGTTTTGTGATGGGTGAAGGAGCAGGGGTGCTTGTCCTCGAAGAGTATGAATGTGCCAAGGCAAGGGGTGCAAAGATTTATGCCGAAATACTCGGATATGGCCTCTCTGGGGATGGTTCTCATATGACTGCAGCTCGAGAGGATGGACATGGAGCATATTTAGGTATTTATTTATTTGTATGCATGTTCAAATTAAAATTCTAAGCATTTTGAAATCTTTAAAGCGATGAAACAATCACTGGACATGGCTCAAGTTACTCCAAATGAATTATCATATGTCAATTGTCATGCTACGTCAACCCCCATCGGTGATAAGGCTGAAATCCGTGCTATTTCAAAGCTATTTGCAGATTCTGGCTCTGTAATTTTAACTATTTTTAATTCTTGATCTATTCCAATTAAAAACAATTTGAATTTCAGGACAAAAGTGTAGCTTTAAGCTCTACCAAAGGTCATATTGGCCACCTTTTGGGCGCAGCAGGGTCTGTCGAGCTAATATTAACGGTACAAGCCTGCCATTCAGGGATCCCTCCACCTTGCCTCAATATCAAGAGTCTAGAAGAGGATTTTAATGGTTTAAACATAGTCAAAGGAGGGGATTCTGTTCAATTGAACACTGGTGAACGAATCATTGCTTTAAAAAATTCTTTCGGATTCGGAGGAACAAATGCTTCTATTTGTATATCTAATTTCAAACCTTAAATGTAGTACTTTGCCTATAATTACGATATCTAGATAAATTAAATGGTATCTTATTCTGGGGAATCAACAATGCAATGCAATTTGATATTAATAGCCATCATATTAATTTTAGTTTATCTGCATACAATTTATTAATAATTAATAATTATATACAATATTATGTAGGTATACGAGTATTATTATGCGTATAAGGAACGAAACGTATACGAACAATTAATAACGATTCAAAATTTGAAATCTACTACGAAATATAGAATTCGACATCAAAACGTTTTAGTAGTATATGTATATCAAGCTATATGCTGGGATAGAGGGCGCTGAGGAAATCGTTTTTAAAACGTTTTGAACGTTTTGCCATACGTTCCAGTGCTAGTTTATGGACCCCCAGGGGTATAAAAGGCCCCCCTCCCCCTCATGGACCCCTCATTCTGATCTCAGCCCTTGATCGACGAACCTCTCAATCAAAAGCCACCCTGATTGATCCGCCCTTATTATCCTTGACCTACACCTATTATTCTTCTTCGACCAAGTTGTAAGTGCACCTACCCTTGACTGATTAATAAAATCAAAAGTGCAAAAAATTAATTAATTTATCATTCTTCTTTGCAGAAGATGCGACACATCATCAAGTCGGCCTCTGCGATGGCGGTGGAGAAGGTCAGAAAGCTCAACGCATCCATCAAAAGCTCGAGTGACAGCCCGCAGTTCAGAGCCATCATCGGAAATTCCGCAAGAGTGCTCACGAAGCCACCGAGTCAACTGGAGGAGGAGGAGTCGGATGTCCAAGTCTCTGAGATTAAGGTGAGTTTCATTAATTTCTTAATTAATTGCAATTTAAAAATAGTTTAGAAAAAGATGGAATAAAATCTAAATCTTTTTCTTTGTAATCTTTCATTTTTTAGCTTGTAAATGTCGAAGACCTCGGCGTCGACGTGGATGCTGACCTCAAATACTTGCCTCCTTCTGAGCTACATGGCCTCCTCACAGGAACTTCTGATGAACCAGTCAATCCCTCCAATTCTCAAGTCCTCAGCCTCTCCAAGATGGCCAAGATTGTCGCCACTGATGCCAATTTCCTGACCACAGTGGCTTCTTCTTCCTGCATATGTCCTTGCCATCAGGAGCAGCCTGCCAAACGCCCTAAGTTAAATTAGCTTATAGTCTTTTTTTGTAAACAAATTCATAATGAACTTAATTGAATTATTTCGATGTATTTTTTTAAATCAAATCTCTGTACCAATAATTTAAGACTGATCAAAAATAAAATGTATTTACTACGATACTTTTGTACCTACCTAATTCCATTTGTTTTGAATTCATCTATCGTTTTATTTAAATATTTCATTTCGCATATTAGTAAATTAATTTTATTGCTTATTCTTAATTAATTAATCGTTAATTAGCTAGGTAGGAAATAGATTGATGTCATTTGATACAGCATAGGTAAGTATTAAGTTAGCATCCTAAACCATGTACAGATTCTGGGAATTCCATCAAAATATTTCTTTTGAACTTGAGGAATTTGCCGGCGATCAAAATTTTAATACACTGCTAATTAGCTAATTTACTGGGTATTGTAGTATATTTAATATACTACCCCGAGTTCTTACATTGTTGTTCCTGCCATTGTTTTTGAAATTGTCAGTTTAGATAAATTAAATTATGTGGATAAATAAAAGTGCAAAAAATGTAATAAACTTTTCGTCAAATCTGAGGGTGTTTCAAAAGCAATTACAGAGGAGGGTGTCAACCACAACCTTGTCCCTGTGGAATGTTGTTGAACAGTCCAAGGTCCCCCTGACCTCGAAGAATCCTCACATTTTGACATGGTACTCTTGTGGTCCAACAGTTTATAATTCTTCACACATTGGACATGCTAGGTATTGTTTTTAATTAAATAGAATATTTAATTACTTAATTATTAATCTTTTTATTTTGTTCACAGTTCATATATTCGTCAAGATGTGATAAGGAGGATAATTGAAAGGTATTGTCCAAATGTGTCAATTATTCAAATTATGGGGGTTACTGACGTGGACGAGAAAATCATTAGGAGAAGTTCAGAGGTTCGTAATCTGAGAATATACATCTAATTAGCTATAATTATGTATGTTTAAAATTAATTAATTAATTTAGCTTGGAATCCCGTGGAATATACTGGCCAAAAAATACGAGGAAGAATTCTTTTCCGACCTCAATTCCCTCAATGTCAAACCACCGCATTTGAGAGCAAGGGTGTCTCACTTTATTCCTCGTATTACACATTTTATTCATCAGCTAATTAAAAAGGATTTCGCATACATTGCTTCCGATGGTAAGGGTGCTTTATTTTTTTTTAATTTGTCATAAATATGAATTTTTTTCGTTTCAGAAAGTGTTTATTTTAATACATCAAAGCTTGGGGAGAATTATGCTAAATTGAGAAGAGCCCCACCACCAACTGATGAGGAATCTAATTTTGAGAGTAATCCAAACTCTGCTAAAAGAAACCCAAAGGATTTTGCTCTCTGGAAAAGCTGGAAAGAAGGAGAACCCTACTGGATTACCCCTTGGGGAGGTAAAGGTAGACCTGGATGGCATATTGAATGTTCTGCAATGGCCACGTAAGCTTTCTCAATTAAAATGCATTCAGAATTTGGATTTAATCGAGATTTTTTTCAGGTATTATTTTGGTACTAGTCTGGATATACACTCTGGAGGTCTGGATTTACTATTTCCTCATCACGAGAATGAGGAAACTCAATGTTGTGCTCGATATGATC
>JAAZTK010002134.1:0-11930 GCA_036507255.1 Megalothorax incertus
AGGTGGCGGTGGTTGAGGATGGATGGAGGTTAGAGAGAGAATGAGAGGACCTGACCCAAAAAACGAGCACAGTTACTCAAATAATCGCCAAAGGGGTAACTTGCATAGGGCTCTCTAGTAGTACAAACTCTGCAGTATAGTATAAATACCTATACAATTTAATAGCCGCATTGTAACTCGAAATGATAATAATATTAAATTGTACATGATGGCTTGGCATTCTCAGATCACAGGAAGTGATCAGAATCAGATATTCCTATTGATTCAATTGCAATTTGCATTTATAGAATTCATGCGGATACTTGTAAGTTATAATATTATAATATGCATATTTTACCCTTAAGATATTTATATCGGTAAAAATTAAAATAGTACTTACGATTAGTACATTGCACTCTACTTGTAAGTTGTAATAGTACTATTATTGTACTTTGTATGTTACTATTTTTGAAAAGAGACAAATGATGCTAGCGTCAGGTAAGGTAAGGCGTTGCCGTCATGTCTTATTCAGGCTTATCTATACGAGTATAAGTTGCCCATTAGCATCGTATTCGTAAATGTATGTTTAAAATTAGAGCATTCAATTTATATTTAATCAGATTATACACATATCCTTGTATTGGATCAACTATTTACATATCCGCACAATTCTATTGTATATAGTACTTATATTTGTAAAATATGGGCTACGATATCGTAGGTATAGGATATTTTTCATATTTGTGATGTCTTTATGTTTGAATAATCCCAAGAAGAGTTTGCCTTTAAATTAAGATAAGAACTTAACATATGATCCTGATACTCGTAAGTCGTATATTATAAGTGGTATTTCAAAATCAATTCCAAAATTTAGGTATTGATTTTTTAAATTCCCCCATAAAACTTTGAAATCAATCGGGATTTTTGCATTCTAGGAATATCAGGGGCTATTTCAACAGGGCATTTTTCTTGAATCTTTCAAGGACTCTGGCCATGAGTGAATTAGATCTGCATTATGACAAGTTCACTTGGGTAAAATTGACATTTTTTAATAAATCACTTTACAAATCCTTCCTCTTCATTATTAGTCCCGACAAGAGTCAATCGGAGACTTTGATGCTCTAACCACCAACTCCAATACGAATAACAAGTTATCTCCGAATGGAACTTATACAGAGACAGTTCGGCATCTCGATATTTACTACGGAATAGGTTCGGATTAGCTCACAAAATATTTAATTTATGTAATTATTTGTAAATGATTCAATAAACAGTTAAAAGGCAGCTACTCCGATATCAAAGTCCCACCACAGGCCTTTTTCCAGGTCAGTTGGAATATGGAAAACAGTTCCTATAATTTAATTAATTTTGAAACAATTCTAATAGCATTCTCAAATGAGAAGATTGCAAGTGTTCGAGAAAGGTTTATAATCAATGATAATTTCATTGATTTCTATTAAAAATTAATAATTTTAAAGCATCTACTGTGGAGCAGCTATATGGTACAACATGTACAAGCTATTTATTTGATTATATTAATTGGAAATACCTGCATTTTATTAAAATTAGGTCACTGTTCCAAGCTTATCGGTTAGTAATTTACTAATTACTAGTATTAAAAAAAATTACTAATAAATTAAATAAATTAAATTACTATTACTAATTAGCTTTATCGTTTAGCCAATTTTAAATAATGGATTCCTAAAAAGATTATTTTAAAATAGGAGGATCGATGATGACAGGGGAAAGAGTCATGAACTGGGACAAAGCTCTGTAAAATGCATGCGGGGGATCCTCGCAAATTGGATCAGACAGGTTTATGCTTTTGAAATAACAATTATACTTACTTTAAAAATTCCAATTTATAATTACATAACCCTACATAGGCTCCTAGAATTGAAAGATTCAAACAAAATCAATGCTCTCCGAATTCGGCTCTGCATGTGAAATTTGATCTTGAGACTGGAGATCCCATACTTGATGATGATGAATATTATCATTTGCAGGTGCATTTTGAAAAGAATTTGGAAATTCAGAAATTATACTAATTTGTTCAAATATAGATTGATGTGGTATCCCTCTACCTAATATTCCTCGTGCAAATGATTCAATCTGGACTTCAAATCATTTTTACACATGACGAGGTTCAATTCGTTCAAAATCTCGTATACTATGTGAGTTATCTCTAATTTTATATTTTTAATTAGTTCATAGATATTTTTTAATGCAATTCATTAAGGTTGAAAGAGCTTACAGAACGCCAGATTATGGGATGTGGGAAAGAGGATCTAAATACAATGATGGGACGCCTGAAATCCATGCAAGTTCAATTGGTATGGCTAAAGCAGCTCTTGAATCAATCAACGGTTGTAATCTTTTTGGGGACAAAGGGGATTCAAAGGTAAACCTCAATTATTATACAACTAATCGGACTCTAATTCAAAAATATATTCAATTAGACCGTGATTTATGTTGATATCGACGCTCACAACAGGAATAGATCAATTTTCGAGACCCTACTGCCTCGTGAGTCTTGTTCAAAGGTTTGCCACTCTCTTAAAACTCTTCATAAGTATTAGATAATACTTATGTAATACAATTCCCCAAATTATTCAGAATACGGATGCATCCCTACTCCCAACAATATCCTTTCCAGCGTTTGCAACCCACGATGAGACCCTCTACTCTCAGACCAAGACGGAAATAATCCAGAAACTCAAGGGGGAATATGGATTTAAAAGATTCCTCCGAGATGGATATAAAGTAAGGGTTTTTAAAATTTTGAGACCCTTTAAAAATGATAATTTCAGACTCAGATTGAAGAGGAACTCTTCTCAGGGACGGATTCTAAAAGGAGATTCTATAAAAAGGGGGAATCTAAACTCTTTGAAAATATTGAATGCGAATGGCCAATCTTTTACCTATTTCTTATAATTGATGGCGTATTTAAACAAATCCCAGACCAAGTTGAAGAATATTCGAATCTTCTCAGGCAGCGTTTGATCCGCGACCCTTACGGGGACCCTATTGTCCCAATGTGCTTTTACGTGACGAAGGAGGCAGCGGATTATGAGAGAATTGAGCCTGGATCCCAACTTCGTTTTGGGGCTTCTGAGGGATCTGCAAAAAATATATTTCTTTGGGGGCAAGCCATGTATATTATTGCCAAACTACTGGTATCTGGACTGATTCATATGCAGGAGATTGACCTCATTCGGAGATATTTACCCGCTGTTAGCCGTCCTAGAAAACTGGGTGGAAGATATTCTGCATTTCATGTAAGAATTTGTAGGATTCTTTGGTCTATGTAATTTTGATGTATTATAATTTCAGCCATCTGCAATTGAGACTGTTGTGGTGAATCTTTAGAATTTTTTATTATAATCTTTTTAGATTTTTTTTTGGATAAAAAATGAATTTATGATTGTTTAGCAAATTGTTTTGATTGCCGAATCACAGCGGCTACAAGCAATGATGGGGACATATGGCATCCAAACGCAAACTCCCCATGAAGTCGAACCTACCCAGATTTGGAGTCCAAATAATTTGGTAGCAAAATTATATATAATTGTAATGCTCGAATATCTATAGCCAATTGAATTATAGGTAAAGATATATGAAAAGCTAGGTGTAAATACAAAGCTTGGACTTGGAGGAAGGTATTATTTACTTGAAATAAAAATATATTGACCTTATTTAAACTCTCTAATGAAAATTCATCAAGGCCTGCCAGACCGATAGGTAGGTATAATTTCCCAAATGCTTACGGGATTTTAAAAATAATTTTTTACTAGGGTCTCTGGGTACTTCAAAGATATATAGAGTTGGCGCTCAGACCGTACTCTGCTATCCAAGTATGATAAACCTTTTTTAAATCAAAATTTTAAAATTACAAATGTTTTAATCAAGTAATCTTTGAGAATACGGATTTCTACCTATCTTATGACATCCAACTCCTGATTGACGATATCAAAAATGAAATGTTTTTTGTTGGAAAATATTGGCGTCTTTCTGGAAGGCCAACAATGTGTCTTTTAATCAGAGAGGAGCATATGAGGGATCGGAAATTCAAGGATATGCTTGATCTGCTCGCAATGCTCAAAAAAGGACACTGTGATGGCCAAAAAGTCCGGATAGGACGTCTTCAAAATCTCTTATCTTCATCTTGTATTGGTATAGACCTCTGAATTTCTGGAATACCTACCTTTAATGTAATGTTTTCCCCGATTTAGAACACCTGGATTTTGTAAAGATGGTGGATCCTGAAGAAATTAACATTTCCCCATTCCCACAAATGAGCCATCAAAGCATTGGGTATCAGAGTTTGACGGATGTACCAAAAGCAATTACTTTAAATGAGACGTTCCAGGATTTTACTGTAAGATTTTGCACCTGAATTTTTTAAAGTTATTAATTTCAATTTCAAAGTCTTGGGAGAACCATCCAACATGGGAAATCATCGAAGGATTCAGATCCCTTGAAGCGCACTCGTATTTTGGCAAGTGTCAACTCCTCGAGATCCTTCTCAAGAGGGAAGGGGAGGGGTTCCTTATTGATAATCGTTCCATTCACGATCACCTACATTATATTAGCCATGAATGTGGAGCACTCCGACTCTGGGGAACAGTGAGGTATGCTTCCTCACTTCTATGTCAGCTAGTTGACTCAATTAGCCCATATACAACCACGATCCTCGTCAATGGAAAGCATCTGACATTTGGTGTGATTGGGCAAGAAGAGTTTGTGATAGATCAGCCAATGAATCCAAAAGAAATCAAAGGTTAACTCGAATTTAATCTTAATTAATTAATTAACATCTCTATATACAGATGCAATGTTCTCGAAAATTCAGCCACATGACACAATCCAGGCTGTTCTTCAGCAAGAAATTGCTCTATATTGTGGGAAGCTGATTGGAACAAATCCAGAGCTATTTAATGGGATTTTAAATATCCGAATTGGATGGATTCTTCGTGCAATTAATTTCTATATGCAAATTGTACAGGATAATGATGCGGATCTTAATAATACTACGATACATATGGGGAATACTAGCTTCTCTTCCTCATCTTCAACTCAGAATCATTACAACCCCATTGAGTCATGTTCTCCAAGTGAAGTTAGAAGGCTTCTCCGACAAATCCTTACTATAAATATTTCGACAGACGCTTCTGAAGCCAAGATAAAGTATGTCATTAAATAATTTGGGATTTAAATTAATGCTACTAAATTGTATTTCCAGGCTCAGCGTGTTTCAGAGAAGGCAAATTGAGGGATGCCTTTGTCGAGTACCTGAGAATTTTTATACCCGGGTTTGGAATATCCTCCAAAAAACTCCTGGAGGAATTATTGTTGAAGGAAATACAATTCCTCAGGAGCCCACTATCACCAATATGAATCCTGCAGAAGTCAATTTTGCATTTATGATTGAAAAAATGCTACACAATATCTCTTCACCAGAATATATCCAAATTGTACTTGAACTCCTTTGTGTTGTTTCCACAATTCTACAGAGGAACCCTGAACTTTCATTCAGATCCGCTCTAAACGTGGATAAACTTATAAATGGAGCTTTTAAAATGTTTCAAAAGGATTTTGCTAAACAGCAGAGGGTTGTAGGGAGCCCAGAGTCGCCGAATGATGGGATTACAGGGGAGGGTGACTTAAATTCGGAGGGACTGGACATGTCAACATTTTTCAATTCACCCACAGCTACAACAACAGGTTATTTGGCAAGGGCAGTTGTTAACGACATTCTCAAGGTACTTAACCATAATATGGCAATGTTCTTTTTTTAATTGCTTATTTATTCAGGGTGACATGGGTCTTTTGTCAAACGGAAGGGGCCCAGAAGCGGAGGATTTTTCTGCTGAGGATTCTTTTAATTCTAATGGATCTGCTGCAAACTCAATTGAACTTTGTAATATTACTTGAGTGTGTCAAACATATGTCTTCAATATGCTTCTAGCAATTTTGTTGTATTTGTAATTAATTAAATAAATTGTAAGTTTTGAAAGATTAACCAAAATAAAAAAACGTTTTTGGAACAAAGGTGGAAATGGATATGCATACATAAATGGTGCATTGATTTTGCGGGAATTTTTCATTTAAAAATATTTGGATTTTGATCGAAATTCGATTCGAAATCAGAATTTTAAACTTTTATAATTTATAATTAATTAAATTGAGAATTAAATCTTTGGTGGTGACCTCGGGTGACCTCGAGACGTTTTCTGGGAGTATCAACAAATCATCAAAATGAATATTTTGCCACATAAAAGGTAAGAAGAATTTGTTAAAATAAGCGTTCGATTTCTTATTTTTTGTTTTGAAAAATCCAATTTCTTACTATTAATCATTTTGCAAGGGAGTAATTAATTAATGATTTAATTTGACCTTTAGTTGGCATGTTCGAACCAAGAAGAATATCGCCAGAGTTCGGAAGGATGAGGCGAAAGCCGCTGCTGAGGAAAAAGAGACCCAAAGAAGGATTTCTCTTGCTGTAAGTAAAAAAGAATAGGCATTAATTGCACAATATTAATTGATTTGTACTTAAATACATAATTTTAATTGATTTAATTAATTATAGGCACAAGAAGCACGTACATCTTTCCTTCGAGAGCGAGCAGTTTCAAGGATAAGTAGCCAAATATCTGCTGGAGGTGGTCTTCTCGATAGAGATGTTGGTGATGATGGTCAACAAGAAGATGAAGGAGGGGGTGGTGGTGGCCAGCTACCTCCTCCTCAAGATGATGACAAATGTCCAATCCCTTTAGCGAGAGTAACAGACCTCAATGAAAAAGGCCACATAAATTTCTTTGAGGAGATAGAGCAGGGGAAGAAGCAGAACTACGAAGTGAATAAAGAGCATGAAGAGGAGAAAAAGAAGGAGCAAGAAGATTACGAGAAAAAGATTGGATATCTTGTATATCTTGGTGGAGAAAAAGGTGAAATCCCGTGGTATGCGCAAATTGGGAATAGAAAAGATGAACCTTCAACTTCTGCTCAACTCCCCCAACCAGAATTAACCCCACAAAAGTCTAAAGATGATGAGGCAATGAAATCTCTCAAGTTGCAAAAGATTAAAGATTTTAATGATCCCCTCCAAGATATTCGAAAGCTCCTTAAAACACCAGGTGTAAAAAAGATTGCCCAAAAAGAACAAAAAAAGATTAATTTTGTCAGTTCCTCCTCCTCCTCGGCTCAAGTGCCTTCCAAACCCCTACAAATTAAAGAAGAAGGTGGTACTAGGAAAAGAAAGGGCTCATCAGAACTCGAAACAAAGCATAAACATCACAAGAAAAAGACAAAGAAATCAAAAAGATCCAAATCTAACGATTCTAAAAAAGCTCATAAGCACAAATCCAAGAAAAAACATACCAAAAAAGAATCCTTCAACTCTGGAGAAGATTCAGAATCAGTTTCGGATGAGGAATATCAACTCGAGTTGGAAAAGAAAAAGAAGCTTGAGAAATTGAGGGCAGATCGGCTCGAAAGGGAAAGGGAGGAGCGGAGAAAGGCTGAGAAGGTGCTCGCAAAACTTCGTGGAGAGGATCCAGATAAGCCTAAAGAAAAAGTGATGCAAGATGAAGATGGGAATGATCTGGAGGGGATCGAGTCTAGGTCATCAGGAGGTCATGATGGCTCGACTCGTCGACCACAACCCTTCCGCAAGCAAAAGTACAACTCGCAATTTAATCCGCATCTTGCAAGACAGAATTTTGACGATTAAAATTTTTAATTACAAGTAATTAGACATATTTTAAGTTTTTAACTATCATATTTATCAATTCCTATCATATGTATTATGAATCGTACATTTATGTCTTTATTAGACCTATCTACAAGATTTTAAATTTTATTCGTGTTTTTATTCGTGTATAATTCAAATGATAAATAAAATGGATTATAATGATTATAAAAATGGATTATGGAAATGACCTCCCATAGATTTCCATTTAAACCTATGTAAAAAATGCTTACTTTTATAAATTCATAATTGATCCACTTGGGACAGTTAATTTTTAGATCATGACAGAGGAGAGTGGGATGTCAATTGGTGGCCAAGAGCGAAGTCTTCGTTTTTTCACGACAAATCGGAAAAAATCCCGCCTGGAAGAGGTTAAACGGCTTCAAGAGGAGGAGCTAAGCAGGAGGATGGAAGGGAATGAGCATAATTATGAAAAGAGTCTCAAGGAGGGTGTAAGGAGGTCACTTCAGGGATCATCTTCAGGATCTAGAAAGGATTCTATAGATAGTTTGGGGGTGATGTCAGGTCCATCTCTTCCTCAATCAAGCCGAGAAGAACTTGAACCTAAGCGGAAGGGACCCTTAATCTTGTCACCCTTTCTTAAATGGTTATCAAAATGTTGCAATTTGAAAAAGAAACCAATTTGGGATCCTTCTGATGGAAATATCTATAATTCCGAGGAGAAAGAAGAGACGGCAGCAAAATATCCAAAAATCCTCAAGATTTTAGATCATAAATTTTTTGATCTCATCGTGGTATTCTCAGCCATTGCTTCTATTGTACTATTCACCTTCTCGGAGGGGTTTATGATTCAGGGGAATACACTCTGGGGTGTTATACACTCTATCAATGCAAGTATGTTTAATTAGAATCATTTAATTTATTAAATAAATATTAAATAGGTTAATTCTGTACCCCTAAACAGTTTTCATCTTTGGACTATTTACATTCTGGCTAAAAATCCTCGTCAGATCAAAATACGCCAAAACTAATCAAGAATATACCAAATCTGACATGATGTTTACAGCCCTATGTGTTTTGCCATTTGATCTCATCGTGGTATCCTATTATACGCTGGGAGATGCGAACCTCAGTGAAGAGGATCATCACATTATTACACTCTCACGGATCAATTATTTATTTCGGCTCCGTTATGTCATCAAATACTTTTGTAAGCTTTTTTTTGAGTAGATTGAATTCAATTTAACATTTGTACCTACTTTTTTCCACAGCACATTGGGAGAATCAGCTAATTATCAATGATTTCATCATGTTTATGCTCCGAATATTCCTCTACTCTTTCTTGATCCTCCATACTTTTGCTTGCATTTGGCATAGAGTTGCTTGCAAGGTTTTACAAATATTTTTTAAAAGATTATGGGTTTTATAAATATTTTTTGAAAAAATTCAAGAGCTTTGGAATGAAGCATTTCAAAATGACGCCAACTGAAGCTACAAATGAAGTTTGCTACGAGAATTCTTGGGTGGGGATTGCTCTGAGGAATAAAGAGACTCCACTGTTTAAACATGATGACATCCATGTACTAATTACCCATTATTTTACTTCATTTTATTGGGCTTTGGATATTTGTCTTCGCCTGGGGTAAAATGCTATACAAAATAATTAATTATTTTATCGTGCAATGTGTCAATTTGTGGGCAGATACGGAGATATTAAGATTTATCTTGGATCAAACTATGAGATAATCTTTACAGGTAATTTCTTATGTACCTAATAGTAGTATGATACTAATTGTAATTATTCTGTACTTGGTTCCAGTTTTGGCACAAATTATATTCTGGATCTTTTTCCTCACAATGATCTCAGGGATGTTGACCTCACTTTTAATCGAGGGTGACAATGATAGGGAGGACTTTATCATTCGTAAATTTGCAATTGATCATTACATGGTAAATTAAAGCATCTTGCAAGTGAAGCTATTAGTCCTAAATTATTTTTTTAAATGTCAGAACTTCCGGAAAGTTTCAAAGCATATTATCCATGAAGTACACAACTTTTACGACTACCTTTGGGAGCGAAGCAGAGGAATTATTTCCCTTGACATGATTGACCTTCTACCGAGTACAATGAGAGCGGAAGTGTTTTATGAGGTCAACCGATTTGTGCTTGAGCAGGTTTTTATGATTTTCAAATTTTAAGGATTACGGAATTCAAATTCTAAAATTCTCCTCAGATCCCCCTATTTTCCAACCTGGAGGAATCTTTCTTAATGAATGTCTCCCTTCATATGCAACATAGATTCTATTTAAAGGGGGAATACCTTTACAAAAAGGGGGCTATTGGATCTCAGATGCTATACCTAATTAAGGGGTTTCTTGAAGTATTTTATTTTCAAATAAATTTGGAAAATGCAAGTTAAAAACTCGCTTTCACAGGTGCTTGACAGTGGAGAGGAGGAGAATGTAATTGCTCATATAAAAAGCGGATCAGTTATCGGAGAAATCTTTCTCATCCATCGCTATCCTCAATTTGCATCGGTATCCATTTATTTTACGATATCTAATTAACTCTAATTAAAACTGGAATTATCATTTTTGACTAGGTTCGCTGCGGATCTGAATGTGACATTCTGGTACTCACGAGAGAAGATCTAAAGAAAGTATTTAAGCTATTCCCACAACTTATGGATAACTTTCAATTGAGAATTCAAGTATGACATCCGTTTTATTATGAATTTATTATATTTATTTCATTATTTTTATGAAAAAACTAGAATCGATTCCAACAATCTGAACTACTGCTTTCACTCTGTGATAAGCATGCGGAAACTGCCAAGCTATTTTCAAAGTTGAGAACACAAGGCTCCAATCAAGGAGAGGATTTATTCCGAGAAGCTAAAGAGGATAAAGATTTGACCAAAAAAGATAATGGTAAAAATTGACTTTTAATGCTCTGCTTTCACTTTTTCCTCATGATACAGATGATTATGACGCCCTTGCGCTCAAGCCTGGAGCAATGGACAGGCTCAAATCTTTAGAAGAGACCAGGAAAGCGTATGGACATTACTTTAATTAATTGCCAATCATTGAACATTGAACATTGAAATAGTAAAATTGTTAGGCTTATTATTGAGAAAGAGCGGCGTCAGTCAATGGAGGATGATGCTCTCGTCAATCTGGAGGGATCGGTAGCAAAGGCGAATTCCCTTGCAAAGGATCTGGGCCTACCCCGACCACCATTTTTTGTCTCCTCCCCAGCAAGCCTTTGGACAGGGCTCGAGTCAAAGGCACTTGCGAAAAAACATGGAAATTATGGATTCCTCTTGAGGTTTCTTGATGCCTCCAAGCGGAAGGGTACTTCAGATGACATAAGGTAAGAAATATGCCATTTTTAGCGGGCTTTTAATTCAGTATGCTCAACTTTTAAGGGTTTTTTTGTGGAAATTCCTTGTGGGATCCGCTGCCATCGTCGTCATTTGGTATTATACATATCAATTTGCATACAGAAACCCCTCCTCCTACTCAATCACTTACGCATTCCACGTATTTGACCTCCTCTTTGCAATTGACTATATGCGAGATATGCTTCGGATTGTAATTACACCTCAAAGTATGTTTAATAATTGAATATTTACATATGCTTGCTAATTGGACCCTCATTTTAAAAGAAACATTGGAATCCTTTCGGGAAATCATGCATTATCGGGTGAGGACAAGGAAGTTTTACTTTCGGATCCTCGGATTCCTCCCTTGGGAGTATGTTCTAGCACCTGTATTCCGTATTCCTGGCCTAGAATCCCCATATTTCTATCTGCTCAAATTAAATCGGTCAATCCAGTTCCTTGTGGTAAGTTTAAATAAAATAAGTTTAGATGAGGAAATTACAAATGAGATTGCTATCTCATTCTATTTGTAATTTCCTTATCTGTTTAATAAAGTTGAATAAAGCGTAATTTAAACGGGTTTTTCGGCGTAGGTCGTCGAAATATTCAAATTTATTGAAAACATTTCTTGGGTCTCAATTATCCTTATTCTTGTGGCCAAATTCTGCCTGGGGGTACTCTTCCTTATTCATATTGTGGCTGTACTTTATCAGTTTGCACTCCGAGATATTATGGATTACAGGTAATGGTATTGGAAGAATCCATGAACTTAAATATTCCACCTTTCATACTCGAAGTTTAATTTCCCACCTTTCATACTCTCACTTTTCATACTCCCACTTTTCATACTTTCATCT
>JAAZTK010002135.1:0-11926 GCA_036507255.1 Megalothorax incertus
TTTTCGAGTCTTTTTTGGCTCTCTTTCATACTCACTTTCATCTTCATCCCCCTCTCGCTCTCTGGCCAAATACCTTATTTTCAAAGTAGTATTATTTAATAAGGTTTCGCTCATGTTAACCTGTTAAATGCTTCTGTTTTTATTCACCCAATCCATTTTACTGTGCTACTATATTTCACTTCCTTTTTGGGGCAACAATGAGAATTGAATACCGGCTCAATTATGAACCGGATCGTTCCTATACAAATGTTGTAAATGAAGAGGTTTAAGGGGATTGAATCAATTCGATAAAGAGAGACCAATTACTTGTACTATTTTAAATTTTAATAGTAAAATATTGGGTTATATTGGTGTATCAAACCAAAATCCCGAGTCGTTCACCCGAGGTTCTTTTTTTTGGATCCAATTAGGACTCTGAGAGTGACCAATTTCTTAAGATTGTTTAATTCCTGGTTCGAGGATTATATTGCTTTATTATTTCATGAGATAATTACCCGTGAAATACCACCTATTAAAAAATCCTCAAGTAGTTTTAATATCTATTTAGAAC
This sequence comes from Megalothorax incertus, assembly GCA_036507255.1. NCBI lineage: Eukaryota > Metazoa > Arthropoda > Collembola > Neelipleona > Neelidae > Megalothorax > Megalothorax incertus. The sequence goes on from JAAZTK010002135.1 coordinate 551, forward strand.
CTTAGGTAAAAACAGAGTAAATCCATACCGCATCCATCAAAGGATCTATAGGAGACTTTATGGTACATACTATAAAACAAGTCATTTAGTCATCTATGAATCGCACCTCCACGATTTCTCAGTAAGGTGCTGATCGTTCTTAATAATTTGCAGAGATTTGGCTCTTAAACTTGGACTCCAAAGTACAATGCAATGAGTGATGAAGATGAGAAATGTCGGCGGGGGGATCTTGGGTAATTCTCGTGGAGGAGATAAGTACCTACTTGATAGTATTGTAGAACTACTCGTATAGTAGATGTTCTGATTGTAGTGCTAAAGAGGAGGTGGCAAGATGATTGAAAAAACTCGGTTTAGCTACAGAAGGTGTAATGTATACTGATATTATACTTGGTATATTCGAGTGTTAGGAGGATTCAAATTTCAAAGGAGCGCATCATGGGCAAGATGCAAATTTCAAAATGAGCTATTTCAGCAATGCAATGCAAGTTGAAGACTTAAACGACCGATTTGTACTGCAAAGGGAATAATGAGACCCAACCCAAAATGGCTATTATTAAGCTATTTTAAATATTAATACACGCTGTATTCTAACAACAATCGAATTACCCCTTGGCCTATTGTTAAGCGCTCAACAGGCCCCATTGTACCCCTTGAATGCAGATAAACGATTACTATACTAGATTCATATTGAAATCTCTGAGGATTTGTACATGATGCCTACACCAATAGGCAATTTGCACTTTTAAAGGACAAATCTCTCAATATCAATCCGGTTCGTAATTCGCAAATTCGCAATCACAGCCCTACAATAGCTTGACATTTAAAGTTTAACCCATTTAAATCTTTATAACCCTTTTAAACCGAGTCAAAATTATGGAATTGTAACAGATATTGCAAATAAAGACATTAATTAAATTTGAATTTGAACTCTGTAAATTGCATATTTATCAGTGCCTATTCCATATTTATACGCCCCTGAGTTGCCTATTTATTTGATGTTTGAATTAATACATTGCATTGATAAATCATTCAATATTGATTGGAATTGAAAAAGATTTTCAATTTAAATCAATTTAAAATCATTTGGGGGGCAATCGAAATTTTTAAATTTATCTGTCTGAATTTAATTTAAATATTAAAGTATCTGTCATTTGAGTCGTCCCATCTGACTGGAGAACTGGCAGGCCATCATTCATTAATCTAGAAACCTTGTTGAGTTGATTTGTAAGATTATTCGCGCAAAAGTCCCAAAGCTTTACTTCTCTAGGTAGAGGGATCATTGCATTTGTTGGCCAAATTGGTTTGATTTTTCGAATGTCAGATTGACGTGCCGTGCTTTTGATCCCTTCCATTCCATTTCCCATCCATCCATCCATCCAAAAACCGCTCCTACTCTCGAGAGTCCGTCCGACCCATTGAAGAAGACAGATGGAAATATTGATTGTTCGCCTCCACCTGCATCCCATTAAAAAAATTCCAGATCTAACAGATTTGCATCCCTACGAGAAGGAATGACAAATCTTGATGTGCCAAGTTCCCCATGATCGACCAAAGTGTTGCTCCAATCATAATATATTTTGCATTTCCATCTTGAGAAGGTGAATTAAATGGAAGGAGCGGAGGAGGAGATCTCAGGAGCTAATGAGAAGAGGTTAAGTTGATTTTTGGCATTAAATCCCTAGTTGTCTCTCCTTCCAAGCTTTATGATCTTAAACCTTTTCGGCCGAGGAGTAGTAGGCAGTTGCCTATTAGCCGGCTTAGGAGTAAATACTTGAGCTAAATTCTTTAGGCCCTCAATCGGTACGTGACGATGAAGCAGATGATATGAAGGGGGACTGGAAGAGTCGAGCATCATTCAGCTGGTGATGGGTGATACATCTTTCCAAGTAATTAATGCGTACGAGAGTTTGTGACAAGGCACACAGATTTGCATACTGACTTTGAGCCTTTGGCCCAGTCTTTCCCCCTACTCCTCCTCGTACGTATAAAATGCTAAAAAGGATTCCCTATAGTATATACTACTATTTTGACTGAAAAAAAGTTCTCTCCAGCTCTCAAGTGGTACAGAGTCAAGTGTATTTTATGTGTACTTGTAGTTGTACATACAAATTTATATTCCTTGGAGGTGGTTCGGCTTCATCCTTTCGCGAGTCGGCAGCCGCTGTCTTAGTCTACTTGGCTTTTGACTTTTAGGAGAGCTGCCAGAATTATGAGGGGGCAAGTTCAGTACATAACAAAAGGCCCGGCAACCCTTGTGTTCTCTTCTTTCCAACCACCAACCAATTTCTCATTGCATCTTTTCATCGGGACTGCCAAATTTGCATTGCAATCCGGCTTGGGAATCTTCTTAAGGATTACCGGCTCTTTGCCTACACACACTAGCTTTGGAGAGTAGGTTTCCCCCCTCAAAATCTGACTTTTTGCATATCTCCCTGAACTGACAATGAAATGCATCAATCAATCCGGCCCTACTCCTCAGATTATGGTCATTTCAAAAAGGAATTCTGAGCTCTAAATCATTCCTCCCTTTATCTTGAAAAAAATATGCACAAACATTGTATTGAATAATTTTAAAAGTATAGTAAAAAAGCTATTTGAGATTTTAAATATTAATTTGTCAGATTTGGCAAACAGATCCTCATTTAATGATATGGAATAAGCAGAAAGATTCAACAGGCTGCCTTTCAGCTCAATTTAATCCTCTCTCTCTCTCGCAATCCGAAGCAATAACTCCCATTCAAATTAGGTGGAATGTCACAACTTGTGTGTACATGGGCCTAAAACAACTTGATGATTCCGATTCGGTTTAATAACTTGATCTTATCGGATTAGAGCAATCTCGGAGACGGGGGAAATGGAGCGCAAGAAACTTCTAGAGATCTTAACTTGTTCCATATACCCTTTAAGTTGTATAATCTCTGTAGGATGAATTTCTTTACTAGGATTTGTATATATCTCATTAATCTTTCTCTCATTCCCTCCCCCCACGTAATAATAATAATATTTATTCCTGAGAACTTTTTTTGCATACCTTCTCAAGTTTTACATTTTGCAATTTGCATAAATGATGGCTTATTTCAAATCCAAAAAATTCGGAGTTGGAGCTTAACCGGCATTACGCTAATTAATTGGCATATGATTTAGGATTCAAATCTTGTATTGCTAACTTGCAATTCCTTTGATTTCTTAATCAGTCAATGATTTACATCCTTCCCCCGCTTTTTTAACGACTCGACTTTTTTATCTTCGCCCAAAGTAAAGAAAGGATCCCCACAAAACAGGTCAATTTATGCAAAAATGGTTAATCTTTTGAAAAAATCTTTATTCTTTTCGCAATACAAAAGTAATGAATTTTAAAAAGTTCGATAACTTGAGACAGGCTGATCGAGTTGATGGATGCTTGGTAGTGAACAGGAGCTCTGAGAGAATGAGCTTTTTAAATTGACAAAAAAACTTGGCTTAACTTTGCGTTTTACAAATTGGGATTCAACATCCAGATTACAATTTGTTATGCTTTTAAATTATTGTGGACATAACCTGCCTTAAAGCTACTTTGTTTAGCATTCTATTTGCTACTTGTAAATTGCAAGCATCTTGAAAAAAAGATTCTCAAGAAATCTCTTATTACACAATACTTTTATATGATAATCGAGTCGGAAACTTGGGATCAGAGAATCCCATTTATAGAAAGTGTGGAAATCTTGGGATCTTTGAGTCCACCTAATCTAATGATATAATGCCGTTAGCCTGCATACATCCCTCTGATACAACTCGTATTACCCTATATCTGTAGCATCTACTAATAGGTATCTATCTACTTATCATTCAATTCAATTCTTCTATAGTTCTGTTACAGATTTGCTACTCTATTTGCTCTCTGCTCAATTTGTCACCTATCAATTAGGATCCTTTATTATTGTTGGGTGTACAAAAGCAGAAATTAAGGAAGTTATTCGGTGCGTATTATGTCGTTTAAAATGCTTTTATAAATATTGTATTAAGGTATACTAGTACCCTATAAAAAATAAGAAAAAATTGAAGCTTCAAGAATCTTTTTAAAGAGAATTAAAATTCTTCTCAAACACTCGACTTCCCAATCAGATTCGCTTGGGCTCATTAAAAATCTCCAGATTCAACTCATACCTTGTATAACTTTGTAGGTATTCTTAATTGCTAATTGTACCTCGCACATCAGTTGATAGAATCATCAGCCCGGGCCCTCAACCACTTCTTTTTTTACAGATATTATAAAATCCTACCTTTTGGGATTAAGGGAAAATGAAATATTTATTCCATGAACCCAGATAATATTTGCACCTTTCAAAGCTGACTGCTAGCCGTATCACCTTTCGGATAAAGCAAAGCATGTGCGTTAAAAGGTTTTGAAGGTTCTCGCAAAATGTTCTGTGTAATTTAGATACAAGTTCAAGCAATACAAGTAGAATAAAACAGTGGGGTTGAGATGGAATACATAATGGGTTGGCCACAAATGGGCTTAAGTCAGTTTGCCAAGTCAATTTTGTGACGGAGCTCCCGCTTGGGCAACTCTTCTGCTTAATAAGTGTGAGGGATTGGTGGCGGCGTTCAATTATTTTGGCTTCACTCGCCCCGATTCACTCTTCACTTCAATCTCTCATCCTAGTAGTACTCTAGCTTACTCCCTTATCCACTCTCCTCTCCTCGAGTTGTATTACAGCTCTAACGCTAAAGTAAAACCAAACCAGTAGGTGTACTCATGTACAGTGTACCCGAGAGGCAGATGGATAGGTAGGGGAAGGATTGGGGCCGAATGAAATGACACTCCTTGATTGATATCGCAAAAGCGGAGGAGAATGGTTTAAGTTAAGGGGAAGCGAACGTGATTTTGCGGAGGTTTAATGGATGTCCGAGCAAATGGTATGTGTGCCCTGAGAAAGGTGTTTACTAGCTCTTATATTATACTATCAGCATGTGCAGGAGGAGGCGGCCATCACAATGGTAGTATCGTACATAAGGGTCAATAAAATGTGTTGGGATTTTTTGAAAAGTGGCCGGCTGGTGGAGGAATTCGAGTGGATCTGAGGGAGCTGTATATACTGCTGTATTTACTGGAGGTGGTCGTAAAAGGGGAGAGACGAGAGGCGGTCAACGTGGGAGGGAAGAAATATAATGTACGTAGTAAACCTTTGACTCGCATTCTATCTCACTCTGATCCTGTGTATTATTGTGGTGTGTGTGCGGCGGCGGAGGACGCAATTTGGAGACAAATAGGAGTGAGGATCTGTCATAGGAGAAATGCAATGGGAGGTCATGCAATAAATTTGGGGAGTGTGACTGGGGAACCGTCGAGATCGCGGCGGCCCCTTCCAAGTTCTTCTTCCTGCTTCACCGGATGGTCCATCCTCTTGATCCTACACACATATGTTATTCACTGGTTTATTATACAAGGGAGGAATCACAAAGCCCAGGGTCCCGGTAACTGTAAGCCATTGGGCTACTCGCCATCATTCGCATTATCGCAGACTTTGAGAGGGGGGATGCGAAACGAGCGGGTTTTTGGCTCAGAATTCGATCCAATGTGGGCAGAGAGAGAGAGAGGAGAATGTCCCAAGGGACCTTCCACCGAGGGAAAGGAAGGAACGGAGCAGATGATGGCAAGTTGGACCTATGGGTTTTGGAATGGGACGAAATCCCTCTATATGTACTAATATAATCTGAGCCAAAGACTATTTCTTCTACTTGGCACGAAGGAGGATTGTGCACACTTGCTCCTAGTAGTATAAAGCCCCTTATGGATGGTGTAGGGGGAGAGAGACAGTCCAAATGGCTCGATCTGGAGAGCTCTAGTTAGTCCCGGATTGGGATAACTAAGCCGTATCTCTCTCTCTCTCTCTCTCTCGCTCTCCAATATGGATAGCTTGGCTCGGGATACTGGAAAAGGCTGGAAACATGTCCGTATACTAGGGGTAATGATAAAATGCACACTTGTACACTGTACATCCATATACAGATAGTATATCGTACTACTATTATAATACTTTTCGATACAAGGTAGGCAGAGTGCCAGAGAACACATTTCCTCTAGAATATCCATTGTACAATCAAATAAAGTAGAGGCACGATGCTGGAAAATATATTTCAAGTCAGCTTATGAGTGCAGGATATGGGAGGAAGAATGTTTAGGCCCCGTTTTTTGGCTAAAAATTCAATTAATTAATGAGTTTAGCAGCACATTTTGCAGAGTGTTCCTCCAGGGCTTTGGCTGATCCTTCTCCCCTAACGAGAGAATATATATTATAAGGGAAATCGTACGAATGGGATAAGGCTCGGGAGCTTGGCGCCCCAACTGCTCCCTATCCCACATCCCATTTGGAGAATCCTCAATGTTCACATCCAGGCCCCTATCCTTATATACTACTACGAGTATGTGCATGCACTCGCTTATATGACCCTCCACAACCACACCACTCGATCTCAGCCACCGTGGCGAAGCCCTCAAACCGCATTCAGCTCTCGTCCAGGCCTCATATCTCTGTGTTCGAAGCTCTGTTCCTGAAATTCGGATTCGGGACGGACGGAAAAGTCGCGTAGACCTACAAAATCTCGACCAATTTCCCTTATATCTTGTGCACACCCTTTCTGGGAAGCCTTCGTTTATACCTCCCAATCACTCTCCTCTCCACACAAACAACAAATATTTTTGAACCCGAGAAAAAAAACTTAGCCCGCCCGGCATCTGCCTCCGTTTGGAAACAAGTTTAGAGGTGAAACTTTTTTCGCATACCGGCTTCCTATTAAACCTCATAACATTTCCCAGTCGGCCGATTTTTTAAGGATAAAGTTTAGATACTTTGTGTGTGACTGCAGAGTTTACAAGGAATAAAATTGTTATCAACTTTCCTCTCATTCAACTGATCGAGTTATAAACAGTGGACCTGTATAATCACAAAAGAGTGACCAATTATCGGATTATCTTCTCAGTCATTCGTCGACATTTTTTTCATTCTCCAAATAATTGCTCGAAAGTTATCACAAAGTGGTTCGTGTGTAACAAGTGTTTTTGCTCTCGTAGGATCGTCTCGTTTCCGAACCATTCCGCTACATTATGTTCATCCGTCTGTAATAACAAGGTTAGACAATATAGAAAGGGGTGACTCGATTTGTTACTTTGCTGAAATATCCGTACATAATTAAGTTGCATAATCCCTCGTATGTTCATTTGACCAGAGGTTAATTCGCTTTGGAGAAACGCTTTAAAGGCTTGAAAAATTATGCTTTTAGTTAGAGATGAATAAATTTGAACCCTTAAACTCGGCCACGAAAGAAGATGATCCTCTTTAATTCAAGGTGGCTTTTTCACAGCTCCAAGTCAGGTCTGTTGGCCCACCCCAGTTGATGTATTATCCTCTAGGTATAGTTGTACATATGGAGAGAAAGAGAGAGTCAGCTAGTCATATCCCTAGAAGGAAGGCTCTCGAGAGCCTTCAGATAGGACAGCAAGATATTATTGTTTGGGGTCTCGCCGAGAATATTTCAAAAACATAATATTTATTCCACCTCCCAAACCCAGCTTAACTCTTTGGGTGTAGCAACGTGACATTTCTCAAGGAACCCCCTCACTACACGTGCTCCTTAAAACTCGAAAGATTCGGTCCCCTTTTGGAGATTTTATTATGCATTCTCGACTCCTTAGTTCTGGCTACGGGACAAATAAGAGAAGGAAGAGGAGGAGGAAGGCGGCATGTTTTTATGAATGCTCTTAAACCCGGCATCGATCCACCCCATCTCTCACGACGATAAAATGCGAGGGCGTTCAGGGATTCCTCCTCCTCCTCAGCTCATGTTTACACTTTCTGTGCCATCGCATAAATAGGTTGAGGAAATTGCTCTCAGAAAGAGGAGACTAATTATCAGCTCTGGTCTAAATAATTCATAAGGTTTTAGCTTGGTAAATCCAGCACCTGAGATTTAAAGTAGATGAAATTGATTTATAAAGATTCCTCCCAATATCTAATAGTACTACTATAACCTTGCTTTGTTTTACGATATTTCAGCTCTCAGCACAACATCAAGGAATAGAGAATATTTCGTGATGAGTGAACGTGCTCTTCGTCGGTCTCGGGACAGCAGTTCGCGACCCAGCTACTCGATCGAAACCCTCTTTCCCGGATTGAGTAATTCGGGAATCAAAAGTTCACCCTTGGGGATCCCTGGGACAGAATTCACCGGGCTGGAAAAGGCTCCTGTCTCCCCTGAAATTAATGATAATACCGGGTATACCTCCACCGCCGGAGGAGGAGGAGGTGGACCGATTTATCGACCCAACTCTCGTTCATCTTCCCGATCCTCGCCTCTCTCGACCGGGGCCGTAGTGGCGGGTGCCAATGGCGGAAGTCCCCCGTCCCATCAGCATCTTTTACCCGGAAAGCGTAAGGCGGCGACCCCCCTCAAACCCACCACCCAACCTAAGCAAATGTCACTCCTCTCAATGAGCAAAATGTCAAAGAAAGCAATGTTTGAAGGTATGCATGATCATTTTAATTACATAACCCTTTAATTAATTTACGTTTACTGATATAGTTTTCCAGCCCTGGGTTCTGCTAACTTACGGAGACTCTGCAAAGACTAAAACTATTACAAAGAAAAAGTATAAATTTAAGGGATAATTGAGTATCTTGTTACGGTGTGTAATTCATGCATTTTTATTTAGGTATAACCGAATTGTTAAAACTCTTCGGGGCGAGGAGATAAATAATGCTGAAAACTCAAAGTTCCGCTTTTGGGTGAAGGCCAAGGGATTCAAAATCTCCGGTAGCAGCTTCCAGGAGCCGCCCGGACCAGGAGAGCAGCAGGATCTTTATGTCCCTACAACTGTTAAGGTTGGTGCCATATTTTTTTGCAATTTCGAATGCTTATTTCATTCCCCCTACCCAGAGAACTCCCCAATCATGATGAAAACCACCTCTAAAAAACCCATTTCTTTTCTCGGCTCCCCTCTTTTCATACCCAAATCCAATATGCTCATCAGCATTCGCTCCTGGGACGTGTATTCTCCTTTCTTGAGGAGCCCAAGTTTGGAAATTAGCCTCCCGGTAGCTTTGAAAGCTTGGGAGGTATGGGAAACTTGCATTAGTGAAGTCTCCCATTACTTTCTCATCTCTTTTAATTCCCAAACTTTGATCCATACCGCCGCCAAAGTTGCTAGAGGTTTAAGAGAGCTCAAGGGGTCTTTTCCAAGTTCAAAATCTTAGATTTGATTCGCACATTCCTTTTTAATTTAACTCCCTCACTGCAGAGTCTTCTACTCCGTTCTACCTCTCTGCATCCAAGAACCATCATCATAATTCCTCGATTAACAATAAGACCTAAAAATATTCTTTTCTTGCCAAAGATATCATTGTCCCATTACCGTAAGACTAGGGAAGCTAGGAATCGAACACCAGATGGTACAGAGTGAATGCAGAGGGAGAAGTGTGATTTTCCACACTGATTCCAATCAGTGCAGCCCTCCTTATCTCTCATTTTTTTGAGCAGGGAGCTCGGGGCTTCTCCGCCAACTTACTCTTTGCCTCTGTCGGCTTTCCCCATCAAATAAGTGCAAAGCCGCCCGTACAAAGAGGCGGCCCACCCTCTTTATTACATGCTTTATATCGTAGTCGAACGAGTATATACACACGAGCTACTCATTTCGGATACGGAAGAGCACCTCGCCTTCCTCCCATCCTCCTCCTTGCCTCCGAGCGGCGATTTGATCTTTTCCTCTTCACTTCATCCATCATTATGAGATGAGAGCTGAGGCTATGGTCCGTTGCTCATCTCCAATCTAAAATGCACGATATACTACAATATATGGCTCTATATTATATTACTCTGTCATCTTGCCTTTACATAGTATGAGTATGTGACATTGCCTTCAATATCAGCTTATATGATCTGAAGTGTTTTTCGTCCCTTGGTGGTGGTGGAGTGTGAGGAAATCTAGGACCAGCAGAGTTCTTTCATTGGCTTTTCAAAAAGGGACTTGTGTGGAATGAAATTGACACCCGATACCCTCCCTTTGAAGAGAGCCCCAGGACACTCTGATTCCACTGGTGCATTTGCCAACTCGACTACATATATACTACATTCTCGAGTATCCTGGATCAATAATACATTCTTTGTGTTCACTAGGGAGTTTGCACTAGTGAATACTCTCATGCAAAGACACTAGGAGGAGGAAAGAATTGGATGGATAGGGAGAAAGACAAGGACAGGACATTGGGAGTTTGGGGGAGAGTGACTGACAAATGGGTTAAAGCTCCGGGAAGTTCGGCAAAGGCATTAGCCCTGACACGTCTCCTGAGTTCTTTTTTCGGGGCGAATCGGTGATCGGCTCGTCCGGTGTTCTTATTACAATATATAGAGTATTATATAGGGTGCAACTACCGGTACAAATAACTCAATAGAGGATGATAGAATTGAAATGAATGAGTGCTCGGGCACAGGCGGGGAGGCGGGCAAACAGAGAGGGCAATAAGGGAATTACTTGCATTATAAGCACACTACGTATATGCCGAGGATTACATGGCAATATTATCATCAAAGGCGAAAGCAGTTGTTGACGCTGCAGGAAGCAGGCAAATGCCCAAAGAGTTCTATCTCGAGCTTATTAGAAAATGGAATTTGGAGGGTAGTGCTCGTACTATATGGCCATATTCCCAGCCTGCCTAGACTAATTTAGGAAGCCGCGGTGAGTGTCCCTAGCCGATCCATCGGCTATATCCATTAGGTGTGTGCATGTGGACTTGAATTAATAGTAAGTCTTCTCCATTTGGCTCACTATATATCTCCCCACTTTTGGGTTTAGCACGGGAAGATATTATAGTTGGCGGTGGGCTGGTGTCGGTCGGGTTTGGTTCATCTCCTCTAATCAGTAATCAGGCTCATTCTCGGTAGGCTCTCATTTAGAAGTCTGCAGCTCTTTAGAAATTGTTGTTTGGGGGGAGAAGAGTCCTCCGTAAATGCTCTTTTGTTTTTCTACTAGGAAATGTTGAGCCTTTAGCTACTGCATTGGAGTAGCGGTTGGAGGTGAGGGGGAGAGTTGTATAGGAAGTTTGGCAAAGGAAAGTAATATAATCCAGCAGGCCTCGGTCGCCGTCGATTCCCCTTTCCTTGGTTGAGGTTCTTTCATCCATACCAAATGACGTGCTCTGAGCTGATGGGATGTCCGAGTGTCCGAGAAGGGCTGTAGAATACTCATAAAACTAGTACTACTATCCTAATATCCTTCCTATAAGGAAATACTTGATTCCCCCTCGCTGATTTGACATTCATCGGATGTGCAATGACTTTGTTTTTGAGTGAAATGCCATTTGAGCCCCGGACAGGGTTTTATTTCGTGTTAAATTGGTTTGATCC
>JAAZTK010002136.1:0-11924 GCA_036507255.1 Megalothorax incertus
GGAGATGCGAAAGAGGTTTCAAACGATCATGAAACGCTCATTTGAGGATGTCTTCGTCACCCCCAAATCTCTCTTTGAAAACATGAAAGAATTCTCAACTCTCCCCATCACAAATGAATTGCAAACAACCCCAGACAAATTCCAAGTCTGTGTATCTACCGAGGGATTCCAAGCACCGGAGATTTCGGTCAAATCCGTGGATGATACCCTTGTTATTGAGGCTAAGCACGAGGAAAAGAGCCCAAATAGCTTTGTTGGGAGGCAAATTTATCGAAAGGTATGCAAAATTTTGGCTTCAATGATCAAACTCGATATTTTATTTTAATTTCTCCTTTTTCCAGTTCACAATTCCTCCAGATGTTAAACCAGAGCAAGTCCAATGCAACCTCTCCTCTGACGGAATGTTAGTTATTGAAGCACCACGACAGAATGTCCAAAAGGCTATCACACACAACGAAACAAAAATCCCAATTGAACATATGGGGCGACCTGCTATCACCTCAAATGGACACACTAATGGGTTCAGTAAACATCATGAGACGACAGAGAAAAAGAGCTCTTTGACCTCTAATTGGGCATCACCCTTTGGCAGCAAACCCAATCATGGGATGGGAAAGGAGCACAAAATTGATATCCGAAGAGCATAAAACGGGAAACACGGAGCGACGATATACAAATTACCCTACTTAAATATGCAAAGTATTATCGATTGTATTATATTAGGTACCTACTATAATATTTATATATGAATTACTTAACCTTATTAATATTGTAATTAGATATTTGCATATTCTTCTCCTATATGTAATCTTTTATGTAATCTCATTTAATTTGTAATACTATTTACAACACTCTTAAGCACTCATCAGTATATATTGTGTTTAATCGCATCTCACGATTCATCTAATTATACTAATGTCACAATAATCACGTTGATTCACGCGCAATAAACAAAGAATTTTATTAACAGAACCAATCCTTTCGTGTTAAATTTCATAAATGCATCTAATGTTGTGAAGGCGATCTTGAAATGGAAGATATCATAGTATTTTAAAGATTTTTTAAATCATCCTGCTTCAGTGCACATAAAGAATTAGACCGGAAATCCAAACATCGAGTACAATGGCAAAAAGAAAGGGCAAGTGAGTTCAAATGGATTCATTTCAAATAAAAATCTCTAATTTAATCTAAATGCATTTGATTCATTCAAGAGGAAAAAAGGAAAGAGAAAGTGTGAAGGATTCGGGGAAAGTTTCCTTTTGGCATAAAATCTACCGTTTCTTTTCACCCAAGATCTGTATGCAATTCCCTTTAAAATTGATTTAAATAATGTATTAAAATATATAATAGCTCGAACTGATATTCATACAACTCTCCAAAAAAGGGAAACCCTAAAAAAACTCAAATCAAACGCTCCTCCTCGGACTTCGCCAAACTTTCAGAGTAATTTCATTTTGACTCAATCCCATCTTGACTTGAATTTTAATTTTCCTGAATTTAGAATGGGTTCACCATCATCAAAAATATGTTCTTTTGGGCACTATGAGGTCAATGAGGGCGAAAAAGTATCAGAGAAAGTGCGATATCCTTCCTGGAGTCGAATGGATTCGCGTTCGCCCTTTGAGAGAATATGATCTTCCAAAAAATATGAAAGAAGGGCATCCAATAGGATCATCTACAAGCCTTAATGACTTTAGTGGGGGTGAAAAGATCAACAAGATGCGGAGGAGCCTCCGGAGAAAGTGGCGTGGGAAAAAGTATTACTCAAATATCAATCTCCATTAATTAATCTATAATCTTTTTCTCAAAACAGGAGGCTGATGGGATGTACAAATCGCTTCAGATACCATGCGAGAAACATTATTCGGATCGGTGACGACGCCTACAAGGTTATCAAAGGCGAAGCTCCTCCGGAAATCCTCAAGAAAGGAGTTAAACCGAAGGAGCAATATCTCCACAATAGCGATGATATGGAAGAGACTGACAAGGAGGGGGAGGAAATATTTGGGTTTGAAGGCCAGGTGAATTACAAAATTAAGACCTGATTCGAAATCAAAATTTCTAATTCTCCAGACGCCCATGGAAGAAGAGGATGAACTTGAATCTTCTTCATCTGATGAAGAACATCACCATCTACAAGTCATGAGAGTCAAAAAGAAATTCTTTACTACAATAACACCGAATGATGACAGCGCAAATCGATGGAAGCGAAAACTAAAGCGCCCCTTCAAACCTAACAAGTATTTGCTGAGAGTAATTCGTCGCCTCCGATGGTTATTTTGCTTTCTTGCTCTCTTTGCTCGAATCACCTTCGCCATCAAGTACAGTAGGACCAAAGAACTCTGCAAAGTGCGAGCATCTTGGCTTTCCCTTCGATTCTTTTACACTCTCTTCAGCCTCATCCCAATCCTCTACTTTCAAATGTCACTCGCTACAAATTATATAGTTTTTATACTATTCAAAGATTATTGGGAGCCGAATAAGCATATAACGGGCAATGGAACCGAGAAAGTGAAAGTGTCCACAGATCCATTTATTCGAGAGGTGATGCGGATACACAAGTCTGAAGTATTTCTCATTTGGACTACATTAACTTATGCTCTTGTTCTCACTGGAATTGTCCTAGTCTGGCGAAAGGAGTTTGCATTTTATCTTCGCGAATGGCTAATCATATTGAAAAAGACTAGGTATTTTGCTGTTGTATTAAATATTAAAATTGGCTTTGAAGTTAAATTTTATGCAGATACCCGTGCACAGCACTCATCAAAACTTATGTCATGCTTCATTTGGCCTGGACTGGAGTGGCTATCCTCTTCCTAATCATCATAATAGCGCTTCAAGGAAGATTTTTACCATCGGTGTACGGATCCTGTGTTGCCACTGCACTTCTTACCTCGCAATTCTTTCTTCCGGAGACTTTAGAGCTTCAACCTGATTCCACGAGCTCCCTTGATGTACCCTAACCTTTATATAAATTTCTAAATTATTTAATTAAATTATTTTAAAGCATTGGGCCTGGTTTGGTTTGGTGATATATGCTCTGGGCATCATAGGAAGTCGTATGGGGTTTCTATTTTATCATGTCTTTGTAGAAATCTTTCACAATGCTATAATTATGGCCAATGAGCGGACACGGACAGTTTTAAGAAATGGTAAGCGACTTCTAATGAATGAACCATTTATAAATTACAGATTCTTGAATTTCATGTAGAAAAAATTATGGAGAAGAAAAATAGAAAGAATCTGAAGCGACTCAAATTTAAACACTTGTTTACGGATTATAATCACCTCCTCTCAATCGGGAATCAAACTGCTTACTTATTTGCACTCCCTAATATAATCTTTTGCGTATTACAGGTCTGGAATTTTTAAACTTACAATTATAAATCATATTCTAATTGTTCATTGCACAGTTTGTAATTATCGTGCTAATTCTGGTTGAGTTTTACTTGTATGAAGAGGAGGAAAATGCCCAAAGATTCCCTGGAACTCCAATAATGGTCAATAATCATATCTTTATCCAATGTAAATTATTCAAATTCAATTCCTAATTGAATATAGATTCGATATAGCAGAGGAGAGACTTTTATTGCACTCGGGATATATTTCCTCATCAATTTTGCACTCATCTTTTATTACTTTGTCCAAGCGTCACGTCCACAAGAGGAAGCCGTTAAAGGGATTCATTTTATTCGGAAGCAGGGCTTCATGGATCTTAAATCTGAAATTGCCATCAATTACAACCGATCAATGTTGATGAATTTTGAGCTTCGGAACCCTGTTGATCTTTCCCCCGGATTTTATACGCTCAACCGAGAAATTATCCTACCCTACATCTTCTCTGCTATCCTATTCTTTTCGGTAATTATTCAATTCCAAGAAAAAATTATTGAACATTTTGATCGGAAGAATGCTAATATTTCTCGAACGCATTATGTCAGTTAAATTTTATTATTTCCGGTGTAAATAAAATTAATGATGGCTATGTAAATAATGATCTGGATGGTGTGGATGATTTTGACTATGAAGATAATGATCTTCAGGATGGTGAGGTGTAGTAGAATGCCCCAAATAGGGATTGTGATGTGGGTGAGCTTCAGAATGGTGTCCTGAATGACCTAGGTGGCCATGTCCTCCAGAGGAATAATGGTGAACAACCGAGGAGTATGTAGCCTGGTCAATGACCGCATGTTCATGGTCCAACTGGATAAATTCGTCATTTTCTTCATTTCTCTCATCAAAGGTTTCAGGAATTTGTTCCTCTTGTGTTTCCTTTGGAGGCGTGGGTTGCTTTGCTGCTGAAGAGCCAGCCACATATTTTACCACTATCACCACAAAGGTCATAAAAATAAAAAATAGGATTATCCGGACTATTCCATAAGCTAGCACGATGATCTTTCGGAAATCTGGATGTTCCTTTTCTTCATATCCATCTGTATTAATTTTGCTCCCGGTGGAGGTTAGGTATACCATTCTGATTGTCAAATGTCGGGCATATCTGCCTACAAAAACATGAACAAAAATTATTGTATTAATAGAGATAATAAAATAAACTAACCTGACCTTTCATTGGGGTCATCATCATCATCCCCGTCGTCTCTGTTGCGAGAGCCGAGCATCTCTGGAGGTGGTGTAGGAATAGCCATTGTTGACTGGGGGAGACTTCCAGTGGGAGCTCCGACATTTCTCAACTCTAAATAGCGGTTAAAAAATACAATGCCTTTGAAGACGTAGAAGAAGGAGATGAGGGTCATCCCAAGGATATAGGGGACGCAGAGAGCTACAGATTCCTTAATCTCAATTGATTAAAAATTAAATTTTAAATCCTAAAAAACTTACCATTCCTATTCCGCATATTAGGATTACTGAAAAAATTATAGCGAGTGCCGAAGTAATGAGAATTGATTCTGTAGATTCATAATCAAGTCTAATTAGCCGTATATATAGAATCTGAATATCTTTACCATCTCCTACTGTGGCGGTGTCAAAAAAGGCGACAATGACGGCGTATAAAAGGATTTCAACAAAGGAGATCTGAAATAAAAAATATTATTATTTGTATTTTGGCTTTCCTTTTTTCATTGAATTTTAAATTTACAAAAACCGTTCCAAAAGCAGCCAATTTGGCAATCCCCCGAACTTTCTCCAAGTTATTTTCCACCCTATTTTGACCCTGTTCCTCTTCATCTGGATTCTTTTTTTTGCACATAATGGGAATTTTAATTCAATCCATTAGGAAATTGTATTAGGAGATTAATCATCATAAATGGGTTATTTAATTAACTCATCCATGGCGCAATACTTGTGAATAATTTAATGAGCTTTAAAAATATCTGAAGTTTATCACTAATTCATTCGAGGCTTTGAGCAAAATTCTAAATCCTTCGGGCTCTCTAAACATGGCCCTGATTCAACCTATTGAGAATGAACCTGATCCTAATTCGGTTAACGAGAAGGAAAAAGAGCGTGGAAAAATTCTCAGTTATCTACAAAATCTAATGTTTAAAGCTCATCTACCCCCGCAGAATTCGGGCAAGGGTCAACCATTTGAGAGACGTCTTGCACCATTGAGAAATGGCACAAATTCTCCTCAAAAAATTAAAGATTCTGAAGGTTGCTCAAAGAATTTGTAATTTACAATTCCAATAAAACAAACCCATAATCATTATATACAAAAGGTGACAAAGGAGATGGGCCAAGCAGTTCCAAATTGTATGAAAAGAGTTTCTGGAGAAAACACCTTGGGGGATTCGAGCCAATTTATCGTCTCCGAACACTTATTTACTTGAAGCACATTTACTCGAAAAATGAAGCATCTAACCTCCTTGGCCCTGGTTCTTACAATCCTTCATTTTGCGTTTGTAGAGGTCAAGGCCGAGGCGTCATGTCTTCCTGCTCGCCAAGATTCCTTCCTGAGTCAGAACCCGATTCGATCCCTTCTCCTCGAAGGTATTTTGGGGCTCAAGACACATTGGACAAATACTATGAGGGATTGAAACATCCTGGAAAGGTGTCTCTTTTCAAATCAGGGCCCTGCCTCTCAACTCGACCATTTCAAATAATCTCTGAAGGCCCTGGACCTGGAATTTATAATGTCAAATCCACTTTTGATGCTCATTTGTGCAGCAAAATATCTAAAAGAGTCTCTCCCGCATTTTATCCCAATGAAAGTCAACCTCGGGTCGAACATTACAAATTTTACGATATTGGCGGTGAATTAGGAAGCTGTGAGAGTTTCAAAGGGAAATTTGGCGTAAGCTCGAGGAACTCGCCGCAATCTGGTGAGAGGATTACAATCTCAAGCACCCTCTGGCCTAGAAAAAATGCGGCTGAGCTCCCAGGCCCTGGAAAATACAATATTGATGCTGGAATTAACGAGAAATCCCAATCTAAAAAATCTAAAGCTCCTCCGTTTGGAAGATCCAGCCTCGCCAGAGCTAAGGAAATGATTGATGATGGAGTAGACATCTCTCCAGACAAGTATATGATCCAAAGCAAGATTACAGGACTTGGAAATGGACATAGGTCAGCATTCAAACCGAGTGGAGCTCGTTTAGATTTGAAAAAAATGGGGTTTCTTCAAGAGAGGCTCAGGCAGAGCACAAAAGACCTTCCTCCGGGTGAATTAATGCAGATTTCTTGTTAAAAATCGATTGCAAATTGTCCGTTATTGCAAATCATTTTATAGTTCTAAATTATAAAGATTAAAAATTCATTAACGCTTGACGGCCAAGACTCGATTGAATTCACTGATGATTGCTGTACTTTAATGTGTTTAGCATTTCTTTTCAATTTTTCTCTCCAAATCACTTTTACAATTATTTTTCAAATATTTATTAAATGTGCCGAGATGAGATCCTCTCCAAAGGGCTTTCTCATACTTTTCATGGAGCTTGTAAATCGGGCCAGGGGTATTTTGCTCCTTTTTGGAGGTGTCCAGCTTCACTCCAATAGAAATTCCTTTGGTACATTCATTTGGGCATTGTGCTTCCTCTGCGAAATAAGTTCCTGGAATATCAGAGTCCATCTGAAAAGAATTCAGGGTAGGTCCGGAGCTATTGAACCCCACGGGAGTTTTCAAGGCCCTAGGATCCCAAAAGTCATTCCTGGCCTTGATAAACTTCATAGATTCTCTCGTATCGTATGTCAAGGGTCCGGGTGTGCCCTAAGAGTTTTTAATATAAAATACTGATACTTTATTAATAAGGATTTCAAGAATTTACACAATAGCGAAGAGGAGGCTCAGTATATCCGGTGGGTGGCCGACTTGTAGTAGGTCGCAAATTGCGCCAACATCTACCACTACTTATCTCCTCTGAGCATGGTAAGCTTAACAAGTCATCATCAAAGACATCAAGGGTCCATGGACATTCATAAGGACTACTCTTTGGTCTCTGCGCATCACTAGATCCAAATCCAAGCCGAGGGTTGGGAAAGACTCTTCTATTTTTGCAATTCTTCTCCATTATTTCATGTGTAAAACCTGGAATATTGTAAGCCGTTGGTGGGGGAGAATTTTGGCGGAAGCAGTTCTCTCGAAATCTCCTTTCTGAGCTTTGGAAAGGGGCTTTTACACATCTTGGAATTGATGGACAAGGGCTCAAGTCAGAGACATCAAAACAAGGGATTTTTTTGAAGTAATCCAAAGGCCCAGGAGAATCTGAAGTTTTGATCTTGAGGGGATGTTGAGGAGTCCGAGATTTGAACGAGGCTGATGGACCAGTGCATGTTGTATTGTTGCCAGTTATTTTGATAGGAAAATAGGAAGCAGGTCCGGGTGAGCAGGATTTCAACCCTTTCAGGTAAACATCTTCAAGAAATCTCGGAATACTTTTTCTACAAGATGATTTGCTTAAGAAAGCTCCTCCTACCCTGCAAAATCCTCCTCTGGTATTGTAATCCATTGGAGATGGACCTTCATCAAGCTTCATGGTCACTTTTTCAGGTTTTCCAAATGATTTAACTGGCGCTCGACGATCTTTGCTTGTCCGAATCTGCATTTGCAATTAATTTTATCAATTTTTTAATGCAAACATTTAACTAGTGACCTCTCTAGTGTTGTAAATAGGGAAAGGGAGATCAGTTTCATCAGTTGCGCTGTATGGAATTGACGGAGGAGTGTCAATTACGGCTTTATCCCAATGAACCTTTAAAGTTTAAATAAAATAATATTAGGTAGGTATATGTAAATAAATAATAGAGATTCTCAAGTATGGGTAATGTATGCTCAAATCAAATCAAATCAAGGTATTTTCCACACCTTTTTGCCCAAATATTTTTGATGAATCCATTGATTGGGAATTGCGTAATTAGGCCCTGGAACAGATTCCTTAGGCCGGGGGAACCGAGATTCGTCACAATACATTTTGACAGCGCCCTGAATTTAAAAAAATTAAGCTAAAAAGTAATTTTTGCCAGAAACCATTAAAAATTTCAAATACTTTTGTGCAGCGTGTCTTTAAAGGGGTGTATTCTCCAGGTCCTGGAATCCCATTTTTCTCACCCCAATCCAGTGTCCTTTTATCGCTAGTTAGAAATGGAGCAGAATATTCTATTCGAAATATTTGTTTAAATATAATTAAGTTAATAATTAATACCTTAAATATCTAATCATATGCATTTAATTTTAAAACCACCTTCAAAACAAGGACGACTTCCAATTAGTTCTGGACAATAACTTGCTGGATTTGGTTCATATTCACAGGTCTTTATATTTGTCCAGCGAGGGCCTTTCGCATAGCTACTCATCGACCCAGGTGACCCAAACACAGACATCTTCCCCGCTGACCCTGACCTAATGCACAATGGTATAGGTTGCTTATAAAGTTATAATTGCTTTAACTTTTGTCCTACTATACTCTATAATTAAGACTTTCAAGATGAACTTCATCGTTTAGCGACCCCTATGTCCTTCCTATGGAAAATCGCTTCAAAATGCTTCATTTGGTAATTTCGAAGAAATTATAGGATGCCGCTGAGGATCCAATTAGCTTCTTACGAAGACGAATCTATTCATCCAGTCTATTTTCCAGGCGATGTGGTATCTGGATGGGTTATCTTTACCTGTGATAAAAAGCGTTACATAGAATGTTAATAAAAATCAAAATTTGAGCACATGTGTTTCTTATTTCTAATTATGGAATCTTTAGATTTGAAGATCAAAATTAGTGGTGTTGTCCAAGTGGCATGGACAATTGTCATTGCAGAATCTGCTGGAGGCAAAGGTGTTAAAGAAAGAGGATTTCCCAAGGAGGATCGGCGTAGAGTAACTCATTCGGAAACGGAGCATTTAATTGATGAGGGCTTTTATGCATTGGGGAATGGTATAAAATAAATTATATAAAAAATTGAGCCAAATCAGTAATTTTTACTCCCAAGTGGAAAATGATATTGGAATTAAAATTGATATCGGAAGCCATGTGTATCCCTTTGAGTTTACGATGCCATTGGAATTACCCAATTCATACCGAGGTGCTCACGGCGAAGTCAAGTACGAGATCAAGGCTGTTGTTAAAAGATCCGCATACCTTCAGAATTATGAAGCCACTAAAGAGATTCACGTATCAAATGTAATGGACTTGGACCTGAATCCGAGGGCACGTCAACCTGGTCATGTTGAGAGATCCAAAAAAATTTGCTTGCTTTGTTGTAAAAGTGGACCTATTGGGTTTAATGTAAGAATACCCCGAAAAGGTTATGTCTCTGGAGAAGTTATTCGTGTCACAGTGGAAGTAATTAATGAGAGCAAACGAGAAGTCGGTTTAGAAATATCAATCCTTCAGGTGAGATTATCCAAATTTTACAAAAAATATATTATTTCAATAATGTTTATAAATTAATTTAGAAAGAAATTGTTAGAGCTCGGAAAGAGTACTCGGATCACATTTATAGGAAGATTACAGAGGTTCATCTGGACTCTATCAAAAGGGCAGGATTAAAAAATCCTGAAATTTGGGAAACCCACCTTACTCTTCCTGAGAATTGTCCTCCTACTAATCTTGGCCAATGTCGGCTCATTAAGCTCAAATATTATCTCGATGTAAATTACATACTTAAATTATTCTAATAGGATATTCTAAAAGTACTAGTAGGTATGAGATTCATATGCCTATGTGGTTTTTTAGATTTTGATGCACATCAGCGGATCGAAGCATATGGGGGATAGGATTCCACTTCAAATTGGGTCAATTCCTCTTTCAGTTTTAAGCAATGACACTGACTCTGTGACTGACATTGAGGAACAACATAATAAATAAAATATATTAATATTTTACATCGTGTAATTCAATACTTATTAAGTATATAAATAACGCGGAGAGTAATAGCGAGAATTCATTTTTGTACCATCCCCATTTCCGGAAATATCCGAATTAGGGATTCGGGATTCGGGATTTTGCTTACTCGTTGTGCCCGGGAATTTCTTTTAATTAGATATGAGAGGCATACTTTGAATTATTGACATTTTGATAATAGGGAAGTTTGTAAATAACACAATAATGTATTAATTCATTAGGCAAATATTTTAAAGGATATTTCAATTATATCCGTAATAGGATATACAAAGTAAGTAGCTTATATTCAGATTTAGATTTCTCTTTCTATAAAGTATTCCGGGGAGTTTCTTCAAGAAACTTTCTTGTGTGAACTAATACCTAATACTATGAGTAGTATGGTTAATATTATATTTATACTGCTGGATTCTTCAAGGGCAATTGGATCTCATATTTGATAACTGTGATTAAAAGGGCAATAAGTCAATTTATGCCTTATCTCTTTTATACAATATTTTGGAGATATCGTATATAATTCATAAAACCAAAATAAAATTATTTAAAATTTAAAAAAAGCAAGTTAAATCAAAATGGATATCGCAATTCTCGGTGCGGGTATAATAGGAGCAAGTACAGCTCTTGAACTCCAAGCTCAATTCCCCTCAGCTAATATAACAATCCTCGCCGACAAATTCAATGATGATACAACGAGCTTTGGAGCTGCTGGGGTATGTCAAACAAAATATATTGAAGATCGGATCAAAATAGATATATTCA
This sequence comes from Megalothorax incertus, assembly GCA_036507255.1. NCBI lineage: Eukaryota > Metazoa > Arthropoda > Collembola > Neelipleona > Neelidae > Megalothorax > Megalothorax incertus. The sequence continues at coordinate 11,049 of JAAZTK010002136.1, forward strand.
ATTTTAGATTTTTCGACCTGGAACAAATTTCCGTATTGATGGCCAGCCTGATCATGTCACAAAGTAACTGCATCAATAAAAATTAAATTCAAATCAATAAAATTAAAATTTAATTCAAGGAAAGTGATTGAGGATGCCTATCATCATTATAATGATATTTGGCGATCCCCCGAAGCAGATAATGCCGGAGTTATGCAAGTAAATTGAAATTCCAAATTACTCCTATCCACAATTTGGCTAAAATTTACTATCCAGGTTTCCGGTTACATCTTCTCATCAAAATATCCATCAGTTGTTGAAGTAATAAGTCTTTAATTTTTGATGATTTAATGAAATGCTATTTGATTTTGGGTTTCAATTAGAATGCATTCCTGGAAAAACTTTTACCCGTTTACAGACGTGCCACCCCAAAGGAATTAACCCTATGCCCAGGAATTTGGAAATACGGAAGCTTTTCCACAACACTTGTGACAACTTCGACCCAATATATCCCCTGGGCCTTTAATAAGTCCTAATATAATTTTTTTGCCAAAAGGAAAGCTTAAACATCTTTTTACCACACAGATTTACATCACAAGGGGGAGAAATCAAACATTGCAAGCCAATCTCCTCCTTCCAGGATCTTGATTCGAGGAAATATAACTTTGTCTTTAATTGCACTGGCCTTGGATCCAAATGGCTATGTCAAGATGCAAAAATGGTTCCCGTCCGAGGTCAAGTCTTCAAGGTACGCCTAATTCTTTAAAATGCAGAGTTCCAAGATTTTTTTCAGGTCCAAGCGCCCTGGATTAAAATGTTTTATTACGGAGATTATGATACATATGTCGTTCCTGGAAGAAATGTTGTCACCCTTGGGGGATGTCGGAATTACGAGAG
>JAAZTK010002137.1:0-11924 GCA_036507255.1 Megalothorax incertus
AAGCAATTGGGGAAATCACAGTTGCTCCATATCTTTTGGAGATGATGTGATTTGATTTTCGAAAGTTTAATTTTATTGGATTCTAGCAATGAAATCATGTGGATTCGAAAAGTGTGAACGACGTCAAAATTCCCAAATTCCCCATACTGAGTTAAATTAGTACGATATTTAAAGCTTATCCTTAGTACAATAAAATCTTTCTTCATTCAGGTATTCTACTTCTACTGCGAGTTCACTTGAGCTGTACAGTACTGCAGAGTGCAAATAGATATAATCAACAATGTAGATTCTACATTGTACATTCAAGCTTACCTGTAACAATGTACATGAACTGGACATTTTGTGCTAGGATTATATATCAAATGGATGCAGGATACAATGTCATCATTGGGAGGAGGTGCCTGGAAGACGCAGGTAATCGCATGGTGAGGAATGAAATGTTTCTCACAAGGGGCATCTTGACCTTGCCCCTGAGCTCCGGTAATGGCCGAGGTGGTCGGTATAATTTTGAGTCCTTTAGCTGACACCTGTAGAGTCACTTTGAGCGCTTGCATCCTCTGCTCCCGTGTCACGAAATATTGAAGTACGGGGTCTACAAAACCCATTCCTCTAAGGCCCTTACTCTCTTTTGCCCCCAGGAAGAGGACGTAGTAGGAGGACTTTTTTATGTCACTCATCTTGAAGGCTCAATATAATATTTTAATTTATTTGATCGGAATTTAGGTGCAGGAAATATCCATTAATAGAAAAATCCTTGAGCATTTAATTCAAAGCACATATTGGTCTAAAAGTCTGAATGAAAGGTACACTTTTTATCAACAAGGCGGAGGAAAAGTCACGCGCCCTTCTTCTGTCTTTCAACTTGTCGGCTGGTTAACTGTTGTCGCCCCTGTAACAAAAAAAAAAGGAAATTAATTCGAGTCTCGAATCATCTTTTTACTATCTACTTTAATAATTCTACTATATAAAGTACCTACTACAATATAAGGGGAGTGTATAATACGTAGGTAGGTATATATTATAAATAGTAGTAGTGTGTATATAATCAGGTGACAAAAATCAGTCCAAGAGCGGAGAAATGAGTTCATCTCGAGGCAATTTGCAATTTAATTTAAGTCTCTACTTATATGTATATCGTATAAATACCTATGTACTATATGCAAAGCTAGGAGTGCCTTAGTGTATACAGAGTCGTGCATTGCATTTTGCGCAGTCCCATCTAATTCATCCCCCCATTCATTTCAGATTAATGGTGACGATGACATGCTCAAAACTAACCACTTGAGCACAGATATGCACTATTATGATCTTAATCTTCAAATCCTCCTAATTAGGAAAAGGCTCCATGTATCGTGGGCATATAAATGTACAGCTATGCATAGGAGCATTTTTAATTCCTCAAGTTCAAAACCATCCAAATCTCTCTTTTGTCTTCGCCTATGTCCGTATAAGGTGCATATTTTTCCCTACTGTATGCAAAGTACAGTGCAGTTTAAGATTAGTAAAGACAAATTCGCACACCGTGTGAATAGTAATACGAATACATACTACATTGAAAATGCATTTTAAAAATTGAGAGAATGCATGCAATTTAATTATTTTTTAAAGAGAATTAATATGAAGAATTGTGGAATTATAATGTCAAAGTTTTTGCTTAAAAAGCCGTAATTAGTCGACAAAAAGAACATTACCATTGTGTTGTATTTGTAGTACATGGAGAATCAAACGATTTTTTATCCATATTTCATAAATTAGAAGATTGCCCTACTAGCATATTTTTATTCTTATTCCATTTCTTACTAGGTTTTATGCATAGTATATTCAATTAATCAAGCCAAGATAAATTCTTTTTCCTAGTTTGATATTTAAGACGCTTAATTTTATTACTTTCTAATCCTTTGAATCTAAATTTTTAATTCAGCTCCCCTTGGTCAATGATCATTGATCAATAGTATTCAAAGATGGATGTATAGTTCGACTTTTTAAAATCAAAAACATCAATCTTGTGTCATTTATTTAGCCCACAAATCATATATAGGCACTCTTTTACAATGTGCTAAATATAATAATAAGCTGTTGCCTGACTCTGAGAATGAACTTCCAACCTCATTTAGCGTTTTAACCCAGGAGTGTCCCAAAGGAGAGCCGATCGAGTGCGGGAATTTGTACTGGGGAAACTCTCATAGATATCTTTATGGGATTTAATACAGGAATTCGGCTTGTGCACTTTATGTACTACAGGGAGAGTGCATTTGTACTTTACCTGGTGGGTCTGTTAACATGGATTAAGGAACGGTTCTCAATCCTGGGCCCATCTGACTAACAGGTTGGCGTTCCAAATATGAGAAACCCAGATACAGTTACCTACCTACAATACTACTATACGAGTATAGTACAATACCTATTCGGATTCCTCTTTCAATCTCTGATTTATCCAACTTTAGCTCTAATACAGTATACTTTAAACTAGTGCTAGTTATAAGAAAATAATATCTGTATCGTAAATCATAATAAATACCTACGGATATACATATGTATCTTACAACGCATAAAGTATAAATCAGTATATGACATTTAAGCCTGGTTAAATCCTCATCCTCAGTATTAGAAAAAAACTTGTATTAATACAAAAGATAAATATTTTAATATTCAATAGAATTGCAGTTGCTTTATAATGGGAATTTAAGTAGGAGAGAAATTGAATTAATTTGTATATATGTAGGTAGTAGTAACTTTCTTTCTATTCATTCAGCTAATAAAGTCTGTACTACCATTTACACTTTATAACTCTTTATCCCAGCGTATCACTTTACAAAAATACAGTAAGTAGAAAATGGAATTTATAATTTTTGGAATAGAGTATTACAACCAAAATTGAAATATCTTTTGCTGACTTTTGATGAGTTTATAATTAAGAATATAATGCAATATAATGACTGAAATGAAGGTGACAAAGTCAAGGAAATGTCTAGGGAAGGACTCGCTTCAAAAAAGGACAATTTCTTCTCTCATTCTCAGAGTTTTTGTTTGATGGGTTTGTTGGAGGAGTAAAAACAAGTCTCATTAAAAGAGGAAAGACTCGAAACCGCTATCTTCCAACCACTCCTTTCCTTCATGTGCATTAAATAAAGAGATCATCAGAAGCAACCTTCATTTATATAAAGTATTGCAATAGTACATACATATAGGTATCTGTACTCTGTAATATAAGTAGTATATAAGTATCTACGATATTTTGTATTTAAGAGCTGCTAGTATTACAAGTAGTAGGTAGCAACTTGACTAATAATTTAGCAGAACTCTATATCTCAGATTTTTGTATAGATCTGGGGGATTGTAATCTTAATATGATAAGATATCCACACTAATCTGCTGCAAAGGAGATATCGAAGAGTTTCCTGCTCCAATTCAAATGCCCCAAAGCCGGGGCCTAATCTCAATATAATTAATCTGAGGGAGAATGATTTCCTCTGATTCAACTCGGTGCTAATGGACTCTCTACTTAAATCCATTGTCCACCGTGCACCATGAGAGACCTTGGTACCAACACGGTGAGGCCGAAGGGGACCCTCCCAATAATCTTAATCATTAATCTGAGTTATCTCAGAGAGAACATGTGAAAGGGGAGCAGCGGATACCTATATATGTAGTACGTGTATATTTAATTAAACTCGAATACAAGACTAGCGTATCAATCAAATGACGGAGTTTTGAATCCCTGGGATTGAAAACCCCGAGGAGACACCATTAAAATTCAATTATCTCCTCGAAAGGAATGAGGGGTGTCTTTTTTAGCATTATAATTTGAATTCGAGGGAAATTTTTAAAGGATTTTAGCATGTACAAATTCTAGGCTTCATTCCATGTGTGAAAAAATGAAGCCATGTTTTGTTTACACCTTTCGCATTGGTATATAATTAACGAACCTGACATCCAAATTGCAATAAATGTAATTTCAAAGATTGAATTAAAAGTGTTTAAATGCAACGTGCTAAAGAGATCAGAATAGAAGACCCTTGGCTTTGGGCTGGGTTGTTCTCCTTGAGGGAGATGGGAGGCAACCAAGGCCTTCAACTCCTATCTCTTATCTCAGCTCCCCATTTGATCAATATGTTATTCAATTCTAGCTCCTCAGGATCAGCTAATGTCATTATGAGCCTTTTGTTTGCAAATGCAATCTCTGGGTGTTTTTGCTTCCGCTCCTCATATTATTAATAAGGTGATCTCGAATGCTCGTAAAGGTTAACTCGAGAGAAATCTGCCAAAGGTAGGTATATTTGCCCAACCCCTTTGAATTTAGATAAAATACATAGGTAGGTACTAGGTACCCTACTAAGGATAAGTTAAATTCAAGTGCAATTAATAACACAGTTAGACTTTGAAAAGTCGCCAATTCTTTCTTAGGTGAGGAGTGGAAAGTGCATGGTTTTTTAGAGTTAAAATGGTCCATAGTCACACTATATAAGAGAGAGAATGTAGCATGTGTAGCAAAAGCGTTTAAGAGTGGACACTGTCACAAAAGAGTGCCTGGTGTCACTTCAACTTGGGAATTACAAATAAACTTTGCAAATACCGGCTTTACAAGTACACCTACCTACATATTGCAAATTTACCCTATTTGCGAATGCCAAAGTTGAGAGTGAGCGTTGAAAAGAGTTGACATGAATTCGAATCAAATTGAGAAACCGTTAATGAACATTCGAGTTGCCGAACTCGGGGAGAGATGCCAAACGTATTATATGCAAAAATAACTATTATAAGGGTGAAACGAATGCAAGAACGACCTCTTATTTTTCTTCTGTTGTATAGGAAGCTTGAGGCTACCTCTGACCTCCTTCTTTGTAGTAAATATTGAACATGGTATCTGGACAATGATCGCTTATACTTGCAGTCATTAATTGCACAGAGAGAAATCTGGCTAGGCAGTTCAGCCCACTTGCAGCTCAATCTATATCTCGTAAATTACTCCATAATAAGTATATATGTATGTACGTATCGAAGTACATACTCGTATAGGTAATGGGTTTAATTCATTTGACCAAATTCCCTCCTCTCTCTCTCTCTCTCTCTTCACTAAATGACTGCAAAATCGCGGAACAAGTTTAGGGTCAAAGCCAAAGCTCTTCTTACAATATATCGTAGTATTTTGCCATGTGTAGTCATGCTTGCTTTGATTTTACACCATTGTACTAATACTAATACGAGCTTTAAGACGTGTTTTGCACTTGGGCAAAGATCAATTTTGACCCCTCGGCTGGTCTAGTATTAGAAACCAAGCGCATTTCAATTAAACTTTTTGATACTTTCAGTTCTGTTAGTCACCCTATTGTTATTGCACCTACGATAAACGTTCCATCCTATATATTACAAGTATTAGTAGTACCTTAGGTGGACAATATAAGTAGTTTCTCCTTTTTACTTTTTGAGATCTAAATTTCTAATCATTGCCAAAACTTTGCACCCAATGGGCAAATTAGCAACCAATTCTCTAATACTTTAAGCCTGATTTTTTTTGGACAATTCATTTCACGTTCATTGGAATTCACGTTCCTCCTCGGGTTTGATAAGCCTTTTGATTGCCCACAATACGTAGGGCCTGACAAATAACCAAATTGATTTTTCTAGGAAATACAAATATGTAAAATTGTGATTACTTACGCTATAAAATTATGCACATCCTCTTGGTTAAAAAAGGAGATGAGGAGAGTAGGTTGGGTTTGCCAATTTTTTGGTGGCAAAGAGCTAATAGGATGGAGTCAGTCGACCCATATTGGGGCGTATGTATCCATTCGATATGAGTGACCTTTCTACGTCACTTAACGGATCTTGGGGTGCAAACCCACCATCATTCCCATGCACAATCCACAATTCGCCCTATTATCCACTCATTTTAAGTAGGGGTATGAGAGTCCAACCTGAATATATAATCTTAGGATAGAGTCATTTGAATGAACAGGATTAATCCCAGCAAGTAAAAATTGAATATAACATATATATACGTCCTCTAGGTAGATCGTAGCTTATATTATTCTACTACTTAAGATTAGTTTAGTATGCAGCCACAGTAAAGATAACAATTTTTCTCAAACTCCGTTTATAATTCAATAAGCTCAATTAAGAATTAGACTCGGAGGTGGAATAACTAATTGTTTTAATTACTGCTTGATATAAGCTGGTCTTTGTATGAGGAGGAGGATGAAAGGAGGCCAAATCTTTCTTATTTTTTGTCGACACCAAATAAATTGTCCAAGTTCATTTATAGAAGAAAGCATATAGTCCCAATCTCAAATTCATTCCTAGCCGTACCCGTATTAAATTAACTAATTAAAAAACCTGTATTAAAAGCTTGGCAGAGGTTGGAAAGGAATTTCGAAGTCCTTTTATTTTTGACATTGATATTTCTTATAATTTAATCAAACGCTCTATTGAAAAATTAAGGTATATATTACAGATATCGGTAATCAAAAGTAAATCTGGTTTAAGTATTTTAATCTTTTTAGAATATTAGTAGGCAATAAGCTAGGTACATATCATATGTATATGTACTAAAATATATTGAATCGAAAGTCGAAACATCCGCGGATGCTTGCTTAAATGTAGCAAGAAAGCATATATAATTGTGGTAGTATATCAGTATTTGCATACTTAATGAACCGGGTAAATGCAATGTAAAATATTCTAAATAATACATATATACAAATAGGATAATTATATATTTACATTCTAAATTTCTAATCGTCTTTCTCTTTCTTTAAGAAATGACTATAATGAGCCTTAGAGAAATGTAAACAATAATTTAACCAAAACATATTTAAGGTATACCAAAATATACCAGCTCATGCCTTTAAATATTTGCAATTGTTTCTGGCAAAAATTCAATCTTTTGAAATATCGTAATCCTACTCAAATAGCATAATGCAAGCTTTGAGTATTTGGGATATGTGAAGATTTGAGGGCATCAACTCTTGTAATTATTATTACTTTCAATCTCTCAATCATTTACTAAAACCACATCCTACTGTTAATTAGCTCCATGTTTAATAATTCTTAGATGTACTAATAAACTAATATGGGTAGGTGAATAGGAATATGAAATTATTACTTCGCCTACCTATTTTGTACGATACTACTACGATATAATGTAAAAAGGAATCTCATATATCATGTATGCATTTAAGACTTTAAGTTTTACCTATACCTATCTAAAGATTCAATGCTTTGCTTTGGGAGTTTTCAAGCTTTTAGGTGCTGCTGTTAAGTTACTATAATTAATTCCTATGTAGTTTGTTGGCTGCATGGATGCATAGGAAGCCAAGCAAAACACCCGAAAAGGAAATATTTTATTGCAGATTGCCATCTTAATTCCCCTCCTATACCTCCCATGCCTTTAAATACCATAAATTATATATGTATTACCTAAGTATATGTACAATACATTCTTTCTCTTCACAATTTTAATAAATGTTTTTTAGAGTTTTAAATAGGGATTGAATTTTGAAATAGAAGTTGTTATATACGAGTACTATATTCTCACCCTCCTAAATATTAAAAGTTAGCTTTAAAATGCAAGTAGACGTTAGTAGGCAATACTATTTAATCAGGAATTTTTTGGCAGTTAGTTCAACTTTAATTATAAAAATTTGACCTGCCTACCTTTAAATGACTTTGAACTTACATGGAATCCCTTCATGAACTCTGAAATTTTAAATATCTAATGTCATAAAATAATACCAGAAATTGCGACTGAAATTATAATATTATACTTCTTTATACTTTAAGTAACTTGTATTATCATTATCTACTACTAATAAAATACACTTATGAAGAAAAGTCGAGAAATTCTTGAGTAGGTGCCAATGTAAAAAAATTAAGCAGACTCCAATAAAACAGAAACCATTAAGCATACATTCTTAAATTGCGATATATTGCAAAAATTCTTTCCAAGAATCCAAAAACTTTCCACTTTTCAATCGTTGCCAATAATACTGATACATACTACCTTTATAATAATATGTCAAAAAGTACAAAAAAACTACTTATAATTAAACAATTCACAAATGGCTCCCATTCCAAGAAGGTTCAATGTTTTTTTAAAAATACATATTTATACGATATATTGTAATATATATTGTATAGGCAATCATATTATAAATAGGAACTCTCAATGCGGAATTAATGGGGGTTGAAATGAGAAAGGAATTAATGCATTACCAAGATTGGGTATTAGAATTTAATAATGAGTTAATTAATGGTCATTCCATTTGCATGAAGAGCAGAATGTGTTCCTTGGTTTTTGCACCCATGTATTATTACAATAAACGAGTAAGCTATAGGATCAGATTCAATAACGGCAATGACCACTGAGATGGAATTAAGCGAGGTAGCTAATTAAAATGCTTCTTGCCATCCAGCAAACCTTGGGAAGCAATTAAACGCCTCGGGAAGCCAGATATGAATAGGTCTACATACTAGTACTTTAATAAATTAACTTGTGCTTTTTTATATATCGTAGTATCGTAGTTGCACATAATGATATATGCAAAAGGTGCTATGCAAGTCATTCTCAGAACTCTATTTTGGGTTCTTTTTGAAAATTTTGATCGAATGGCTGTCAAATCCTATCTGAATAGTCAAATCTAGCTAAAACTCAGGCCCCTTATTATGCTACGGATAAGAAATAATATTGAACAAAATATAAATTCCTGTGCATTAGATGTTCATTTGAGATGGTGAGAGTCAATATATAGGATGTCTTGTCCATTTATTTGGAATAAATATACCCTTCACGTTAAAAAAATTGCATATATAAAGCACAGATTGATGAATTTCATCCCTTAAATACATATAAGGAACACCTCAAGATAGATTTGGGTGCTTAAAAGTTTTTGTGGCCATTTCACGCCGCAATAAAACCTTTTTTTATACTCCGAACCCTTTCGAACATTGCACAGCAGCATACCACCACAGCCAGATCTCCTCCTCCCCTCCTTCTTATTAGCTCGCATTTCAATCTGCCCATGTCCTTCTCCCCTTGGTATGTTATGTATTCTTTTTTCCTTTCTTATTGTATATACGAATATGTAGGTTCTTATAATCTTCATGGCCAAAATTATAGAAAAAATTGCGTATTTTTCTGATCTATTATTGCTTGCATTGCCTTTCAATTGACGCCCGAGAGGAAATTTTAAGCTCATTGAAAAGTGTATACTTTTTCATGAGTCGAGATTCAATGACTTTCGCAGGTTTGGTTGGGATTGAAATTTAAAATCCTTTAGGTTGGAGTTTGGATTAACGATGAGGAAGAAAAATCATTCTCATTTCAAATCTCTGGTGAGCCCGTATGCGACGAAGGAGTGAAAAAACGCGAATAAACACATCTTTATATCACTGTAATGGATTCACCTGTGTATTAGCATACCTAGTACTACAACCACAGCATTAGGAGTCTTCCCACTTGTATTGTACATTAGCAAGGTGGCCAATGAGCAACGTAAGTCTCATGTGACTGGTAAAGCGCAAGAGAATCGGGCATTGTGCTCTCTCCCTTCGATTCATTAAATCTCGGATAAGTAACAACAACCTGGTGCAAATAGTAAAGATTTAGATAAATAACTTAGCCCAGCATATGGCAATTTTATTCCGATTCCACTCTCTGTAAACTTGAGGTAATACCCAGTAGGTAGTAGGAATAGGTAATTCTAATTAGCGCAACTGAAATCCTACCAAATCCAATCGAAAAAAATTGCACTTCCTCTGAACTATCCTCTTTCTCCATATGTATTATGTATGTACCCACTACTGCATACATGTAGTACAAACTCATGGGTATAATTAGTAGATGCAAGTGGGCGGAAGAAGAAGAAATGTCTCTAGATCTGACCAAATGCGGTACTTGCAACCAATTATATATGCTCATGTTTATGCTAGCCATGTCATCAAAATATTTTCTATATGGAATAAGGAAACACAACCACATTTGATCGCATCATCCCTCTCCGGTCACTTACTCTGGTCTCCTATATATTTTTTGCCTAATTCGGGCATATTTCGCTAGAAGAGCTAGGTAGGTAGGTAGTTCCCCCCACCATTATTTAAAACACCTGTAGTGCCGTGTATTTCATCTCAAAGTGGTTGGAATTGCGGCTTTTTCCTCCCTTAAAAAAATTACACAATACGGATATTGTGAAGAGTTGAATCAAAGTCGGTATTTTGATTTGAAATTGGTCAGGTTATATTTTAATAAAATATATAATTACCCAATAATCTTTTATCTCCCTTTTACTATATATAATATGTACTATAAGTATACATAGCTAAGTTAATTAAAGGCATGCAATTAGCTCATTATTACCAATTTGCTTAAATTATTTATTAGGTGTTAATTGCTATTCACTTCGAATGCAATTAATAGATTAAAAATGATTAAATTAGTATTCCGATACGTATGGTCTGCAATCACACAATGAAGGGGCTTGGCAGGTGTGACATCTCAGGTGTAAGAATCTTGTAGTACATACTACCTAGTACTTTGCTATTTTAAATATAAATTTTATTATCATGCAAAGAAATGAGCTAGTGTTTAGAACTTTAGATAATACGATATTTGATTGGGAGAAATCTTTTCTTGGTAGTTGTACTACTACCTACCTGTATATATTGTAATAGTATATGTAAATATTTCTCCCATATACACATTACACATTAGAGGCAACAATAATCATTTGTAAAAGTACTAATCTTCTTTGGAGTAGGAAATAAATCTCTCCTATTGGACTTAATTATTCTGCTGAATCTCAGTCCCAAATGTGTATATTTTTTCATTGACATTAGCTAGGGATTGGGGACATGAGTCAATCGGACCGCTTGGACTTAATCTGAGGAAAGAAAAGTCTCATGACACTTTTTTTATTTAAGGAGATAAGAAAGAGAATTAGAGAGACAGTTTCAGAAAAAGGAATGGACCCTAAATACCAGTCATTATTACAATACGTAGAGTGCAACTGCACACTCATCCTCTCTTTCTCTCTTCTGGGTTTAAATATCTTAAATACCCCAACATCTGAGGTAATTTACAACCGAGGACCCTTCTTGGACATTTGTTTATTCTCGCTTATCCCTTCATTTTAGTCCAACTGGAAACGTAAATCCTTACACTGCAAACGTTTTCAAAGGTAGTAGGTATTATATCTAATATCTGGTACAAAGATAGGTAGGCACAAATACGCACAGTATACCTAGTTCAGAGTTTAAGATTCATCTATTAAACTACTTATCTAACGTCGTATAGTTATACGTTGAACGAAGTACATATTATTCGTGGACCAAGAAAAATAATACAATCAAGCCCCGACAACCCAAAATTCCTCGAAATTCTTCTTCAGTTAATACGGCTCGAAAATAAGAGGATAAGTTTAGTTATTGAACAATGCTGATATATCAGTTGGTACTTACAGTGATTAAGATTACTTGACTTTTAAAAATTAGTTTAAGATGCTATACTAATATACATTAAATTTATACGGTTCGACTCCTATGAAGAAAGTGTACTACTGTACCTATAAGTATTCGGATTTGTACCCTACTGTATAATTGTATACAGATTCCAGAATGATAAGACCTAATTGCATTCTTTAAGATATCACCTATATATTTAACTATGCAATAAATGAGAGTTTTAATTATCTGAATCAATGAATAAATTTTACTACGCAGACTACAAAGTCTTGTTGACTTGATAATATGTTTTGTATCGTAGTAGTAGTACATATAATATCAGTACCAGATCTTTAAATGTATCGCTTTCAAATCAACGTGAAGGCGTACATATGAATTGTTTCAAGAGATTGATTATTGTGTATCAAAATAAAAATAACACAATCTCTCGTTAGCAGAGCAAACATAGTTTGGACTTTCGCAATGAACTC